>VZQC01007398.1:2956833-2969333 GCA_009823505.1 Rhizomys pruinosus | reverse complement strand
TATAAATCACCCCTATTTCATACTTTACTCTCCATTTCCTATCTACCTTCACTTTACACCAAACTAAGGAATGCCTTTTTTCTCCCATACTTTTTTTCTCCCATCCTTATTCCTCCCTAGCACTTTTGAGGCACTAATCTTCCTTGTCTCCTTTTTTTACTTTCTGGCCTGCCATACTTAAATCACATAAGCCTTTCCAGCTTCCTGAGTGAAGAAGCTACCTTTTGAAAGTTCTTGACTCATTTCTTAGATTAAAAAAAAAAAAAAAAAATAATTACATCACAAATAACCACTACCTGTTTTCATTCACCACAACCCTCTGTTTCCATCACTCAAACTTATACTGAGTACCGTCACAAGCTAGTTTCCGAATAAGATAAGGCACACATGATCAGGACACAAGATAGGCAGCATATTCTGAGTGGGAAAGGGAATTCTGAGTCAAATTATATAGGAAGGCAAAAGCCAAAAGGTTTGTGTGTGGGTGGTGTGTGTGGGTTGTGTGTGGGTGGTGTGTGTGTCGGCTCAGCGTGTTGCCGTGTGTAGGCACATGTGCGATCAGATGACCAAGACTTGGTAGTATACTCCCCGGCTTCCACTTTGTTGGAGAAGTCCTACGTCGTTTCGGTTGTCTTTTCTTCCCAGGCTTGCTAGCCCACCAAGTTTTCTAGAGATTCTTTTTTTCTCTACTCTGCCCCCCCTCTCCTCTCCCCACATAAGTCGGGGATTACAGACATCTACTACCATGTCCTGTATTTAATGTGGGTTTTCAAGAGATCTGAACTCAAGTCCACATGACTTTGTGTCGGAGCAAACACTTCTACTCATCAAGCCAATCGACCTCCAGCCCTAAAGTAGGTTTCTTCACAAGAATCCATTACTAGGTAAATACACTCTGCAGGTCAACAAGAGAAATTCATGTTTTACTAAGTTCCCCTTATTACCTTACAGAAAACTATGGAAAGGGACACAGATTAAGCACATAATATAATCCGTGTCTTGGGGAAAAAGATTACTAATGTGCACAGATCAATGATTGAAATGTCATTTAGTTGAATGGAATTTTAGAACAAACAGGTGGTCAGAGAAACGAAAGCCAGTGTGGTCTAAGGAGTGAGGCAGATGCTGTGATTCAAGCCGGAGCCTGAAAACCCAGGGTGAAGATAAAAAAGGAATGGTTTTAGAAACGCACTGCTACCAGCAGAGCCTCCTCCTTCGCTCTCTCACCAGACAGTTCGTGTTGAGAACCTATGTGCCCAGTACTTTGTAAAACTTTTCCCCACTTTTGGTACTTTTTCCCCACTACTTCACATGCCACAACTCTTTTGAATTCACATTAAAGCAAAAGGTTAGAAAAAAAAAAAACAAAAAACAAAAAAAAAAAACAAAGAAACAGGCTTTGGAGAACAAATGTCCAAACCCCAGGCTGGCAGCACTAGGGGAATCCAGAAGCTGTTTAACTTGCTCACCTTGAACATGGAGATAATAGTACTATCTTACACTATTACTTATGAGGTTTAAATGAGACTCATGCAAAGCAATTAGCAAAGCACCTGACATAGATTTTTTATAAACAAATGATCATCTGATATGCCTAATGTGGTTCTGTTTCATTCTTTTATTTATTGTATGTTATTTATTTTTCTATGTGTAAGAATGTACTGCTTGCATGGGAGGTTTTGGGTGCACCCATGGCATGCAATGCCACGGAGGTCAGAAGAGGGTGTCGGATTCCCCCTGTAACTTGGAGATCTCCTTGAATTGGAGTTACAGACGGGTTCGCAGCTCAGCCGCCAGGTGGGTGCTGGGGGCTGGGGATCGACCCCCGGGTCCTCTGCAAAGAGCAGTTGTCACTCTTAAATGCTGAGCCACCTCTTCCATCCCACTGTTAATATTGCTTTCTTTCAAAACCTGATTTTCAGTTGCCAAATATCTTGCTGCTGCTTGCTGATTAGATTTTAGCTGACGCCCGCCCTGCCATTCAGCCAATGTTCAACATTAGGAAGGACTTTGGCAATGATCGGATGGGTTCAGTGGTTAAGAGCCACAAACCAATTTGCTCTTGCAGAGGACCAGGGTTTCGATTCCCCTGCACCCACATGGCGGTGAAGAACCATCTTTAAACTCCATTCAAAGGGGGAATCCAATGCCCGCATGCTGATTCCGCAGCATGCACAACACAGTGCGCCAACCTACATGCAACAGTACATTCATACCATTATATATATATATATATATGAATGAAAGACTTGGCAAAGTTAACTAGACCGAGAAACCCCACATAATCACTCTGGATGAAATGAGAGTGCTGTGGCTAATGACCTCTTCCTACCAAAGCAGGACTCCAGTCCTTGAGGAGAGCTGGTGGGCTACAGCATGTGTGTGACAAGAGTCCCCCACTTCACAGGATTAGTGTCCCCTGCTGCTCTGAGCATCAGCAAGCCTCATAAGTGGAGATGGGGTGCTCTGCTGACAAAAAGCACAACAATTTGAGCAAAGGTGTGCTGTTTTGTTCTTATCTGCTCATTAACCACCTGACTCAGGAGCTTCCTAAGTGGCCTCCAGCCCAACTGTTTGTTTTCCTCCCAGAGGTTGGCTGGGGGTAGGGGAGCAGAGGCGAGCAGCTTGGTGCTTTTTACTGGCCCAGGCCCTCTCTGGTCCAGTACTCTACCTTCAAGATGTTGACCTTGGAAGTACTATACTGACCAGAGAAGTCTTGCTGCCTGGAGCTACCATTCTGATTATGTGTGTGTGTGCACATGCATATGTATGAGTGTGTGTATGCATGCATGCATGTGTGGGTTTGTGTGTGTTCACATGTGTGTAGATGTGTACTCATGTGTAGTGGTCAGAAGACACATCAGGTGTCTTCCTCTATTTATTATTCTCCACCTTAGTTCTTGACACAGGGTCTCTCACTGAATCTGGACCTTACTAGTTTGGGCAGGCTGGCTGGCCAGCAAGCCCCTGGGATGCTCCCGTTTCTGCCTTCCAGGTCCTTGGATCACAGGGATCTGCACATCACACCTGGCTCTTAACATGGGTGCTGGAGATCCATGGGGTCCTGCTTGTGCAGCAGCACTTCACCAACTGAGCTACCCTATCATTCTCACTGCTGGGCTCACAGGCAGACTCAAGCAGCAGTGACCATGGGGCAGGAAACAGAGGTATTAATACACCTCAGGCCAAAGGTAGTGCCCAAAGCTTCAACTCCAGCTCTACCCTCCGCTTCCACCTCTTTCGTGTCAAGTCTCTGCCCTTCCCTAGCGTCTTTACTCACAGTCTCCTCCTCTGCCAGGCCCATTCAGACAAATGAATGGTAGGAATGGATGGCTCAGATTTGCACCTGAAGTTTGTCCCCTCTAACTGCCTCCACCCCACTGTGGCCCACTCACCTTTGAACCCAGTTCGGCCTCAGGCCCTCTGCTCCCCTTGTTCCCTATTTGTCTGAGACCAGACTCAACAGACTCAACAGACTAACCACAAGGCCAAAACAGTTCTTTGTCTAGTGGTTTACCACTTAAAGGAAGAAAACAATGTTGGCTCCAGGCCCTGTCCTAATTCCTTTATGATTTATAAACTCACCAGTCCTCCCAACCATCCCATAGTGATGGTTCTCATATTAACCCACTTTACAGCAGAGACACTAAGCCTTAAAGAGACTAGAAGAGTTGCCCAAGATCAGAAGCCAAGACATGGCAAAGCCATGATTAAAATCCAGGCAGTCATATTCCAGGGCCCCAACTCTGATCACATTCTTCTAATGAGAGAAATACATGTATGCATTTAGTCCCGGTCCACATGAAGCCCACGACTCAGCAAGACAAGCAAGCACCAGCCTTGGATTTCAGTCTCTAATAACTGAATTTTTCAATTCACAACAGGTTGTGGCTTGATATTTGTGAGTTTCTTAATATAAATATGAGCACAACACAAAATCTTATTTGAGAAATTTCCTGATGGTGAATGAAACAAGACCAACCATAACCAAAGTAAAGGGGACATTACATAATGCCCTGTAGAACAGCAAGTGACTCACTGAGAAGCCATTTCCTTAGACTTACGTGGAGGCTCATGGCTAAAAAGGAAAGGACATTTATGTGTATCTGAAAAGACGACTATACCCAAAATAGGACATGAGAAAAAGAGATCGTAGCTGAGATCCTGGGAGATTCAGTTTTATATTTGCTAATTTGACCTTCTCTTAGACTCTCTTTTCATAAATCTCCCCTGGTAACATTTCAAGTGAGCATACATCATCGCTCTGACTCATGCTAAGAGAACACCAAGAAGCTAGAAAACCGTGAACTATAATGATCAGTCCTCAGAGGAAGGGCGAGATAATTAAATGGAACATTATTCTACTTAACTAGGCTTGGCTCATCTCTCTTGGCACATCACCAGTGAGTCAGTTTGAGTCAGACATCCAACAACTGAGCAAAACAATTCAGATCCAAAGATGACACACAGGTAGATGAAGGAGACAGCAGATCTAAGTGGCACATGGCTCAAACATTCTCCACATTACTCCAAGTGAACACAGATTTATCATTTTTTTTAATGTCCCCATGGAAAGCTTTCATAGACTACCCAGAAAATGTCTATGAGACATTCGATAATATTAGAAACCAGAATGGCTTGCATTATAAATGTCTCTCGCTCACTGAGACCACTCCTGGCCACATCATCCAGGATGTATAGGTAAGACTAAAACACATCAACCTTCACAGCTTATAACTTCTGTAGCGTTCTCCAACTTTATATCATGTTCCTCATGACATAGCTAACTTATCCATGGCACTCTAGTTAGCCAGAGCCATATGACTGAGTTCTGATCAATAAAAAGGGGTGGAAATAAAGTGTATCACTTTCAGACCTAAACTGTGTATGTGATCCTCTACACATTCTCTCTTCCCTCATCTACCAGCCACATTTAGAGGACCCTACAGAAGACTGGAAGGCCTTGGAAGGTGATGGGGACACTGATTGACCAGATGGGGCAAAGTTCTACTGGTCCATAATCCATACTAGTCGATGACATTGCTGAGAAGCAGTCATCACAATGGAGTGGGCTCTGTTGCTAGAGTTGGCCATGCTGATGAATCCAAGTGCCTGGCTCATAATCACTGTGGGGAATCAGTTCACCTGCCACTTCTGCACCTACCTGTATCATTGCCAATGCAATCAATTATCAAGCAGATTCCTAAGGGCTTGCTCTGCATCCTGTATCTCTCCTCATGTATGTGCTGGAAAGAAAGGCAGGGATAATTAGAGACCCTGTCCCCAAGGTCTCACTCTGCACCATCTCTCTTTTTAGATTTTTCTTAAATATCCCATTGGCAGGTGAGAAACTCAACGGGTACAGCCTGAAGTCATCACAGCTGACATTTCCCATTGATGTCAAAAGTTTTCCTCTTTTAGATAATATGCTCAAGACAAACAAGCTGTTTTAATTTTCACTTAATTATGAGAATTGTAGTCTCTTTACATGTGTCTTAATACAGAAGAGGAATCATGTGTCTTCAACAACACCTAAAATAGAAATAAATGGCATCTTTCCAAACCTGTATGGATGGAAGCCTTCTACTGCCTCTTCTTAAGGAGAAGAGGTATCAACCCAGGACAAAGTAGGGCATGTCACAGTTCAGTGGCGCGTCCCTCTTGTCTGCTCGGTATTCACTTGGCTGGGATGGGAGCTGCCAGTGTAATTTCCCTGCATTCTAAAGTTCACTAATTCAATCCACTTCAATCATTTTTTTTCTTTCCTACATTCAAGGTTCCTGGCCAGTGAGTTCATGAGAGATCATCACACAGGTATCCTGTTGTCACAAAGAATTCTTTTTTGGGTTTTTTTTTTTTTTTTTTTTTCCATTTTTTGGGTTTTTTGTTTTTTTTTTTTTTTTCTGGTGGTGTTTTTGAGACAGGGTCCCTCCCCTATAAAAAAGGAAGAGCCCCAGCTGTACCTGGAACTCCACTCTGTAGACCACGGCTGAACTTGAAACTCACAAAGATCCGCCTGCCTCCTGTCTCTCCCTCCAAGCGCTAGGATAAAAGTGACGTGCGCCACCGACTATCACAAAGACAATTCTTATAGGATAAGTATTTTGGTTTTTTTTTTTTTTTTAAGGAGGCGCAGTTTTCCACCTGTGCATACAATACCAAAGTTAGATCATTCTATAGCTGTACCTGAGGCAGAAGAGCTCCTGATTCCTGAATGGATGTCTTCACCAGTTCTCCTGGGGAAAGAGAGAGAAAGTTTACAAAGCAGAAGGAGAACTAGCCCACCCCATCTGGCTGAGTCTCTTTAAATCACAACTGCTTTCTTTTCCTATTCCTTCACGTACCTACTCTTTCTCCAGCTGTAAATCCAAGCCCATCCAAAAGTTCCCCATTCCCCAAACCTCCCACTAAAGAGACTGTGACCAATAAGAAAACTGGAGATATGGGCAATAGCCCGCGTTAAGAGCGCCGACCGCTCTTCGGAGGACCCAGGTTCGATCCCCAACACCCACCATGGCGGCCAGAGAACCGTCTGAAACTCCAATTCCAGGAGAACTCCAGTTTCCAGGGGAATCCGAGACCTCCTTCTGCTGATCCTCTGGCATTGCTACGACATGGGTAGTCACAAACTTGCATGCAGACGTACATTCATAAGCAACATATGAAAATAAATAAAATTAATAAAAAAAAATTAAAAAAAAAAGAAGCATTAAGAAAACTCAAGGCTCAAGCCTCTGCCTCTGCCTGCTTCGCGCCCTGCTTGCTCTCCGCATCTCCTCTCCTCGCCTCGCCTCTGCCTCTGCCTCTGCCTCTTTTTTTTTTTTTTGTGTTTGTGTTTGTGTATGTATGTCTCTGTGTATNGCCTCTGCCTCTGCCTCTGCCTCTGCCTCTGCCTCTGCCTCTGCCTCTGCCTCTGCCTCTGCCTCTGCCTCTGCCTCTGCCTCTCTAGGGCTGTATAGACAAACTGCCGCATGCAAGTGAAAGCAGCTCTCCCTTACCCTCTTCCATGGGACGACCAGGTGGCTGGCAAGTTTTTTTAACCTGATAAGGAGAATTCAAAAAGCTCACTTGACTATACTGTGTGTGTTGAAACTACAGACAACACCTGAAGGGAACAGCCTTGGAGAGCACAGGAAAGTCAAGCATATGTGTCTATTGTGTACAGAACAGATGGCCAATGTTTTCATAGCCCAGTGATGCTGGGAGATGATAAAATAAAATGTCAAAGGCAAGATAAAGCATAGCGAGCCTGGCAAAGGCTGGTAAGCCAAAGCAAACTGCCAGATAAAAACGACTCAGTCAGCCTGCGGAAGGGGAGGAAGCAGCAGCTTTGAAGCTGTGAAGGGCTGGCTCACACCCCAGCACTGAGGAGCTCTGTCGTCTTAAGTTACCTCATTCAGTCTCCAAGGCAAGACTGTGCGAAGTGAGAAGTAAAGTCTAAAGCTGGCCAGAAGAAACCTCCAGCATCGAGAAGGTCTGGGAGAAATGAGTTCTGGGTTTTGTTACTGTTTTGCTTCTTTCAGGTAGAATCTCATTCACTATGTAGCCCAGGCTGGCCTCAAAGTTTGAGCCTCCTACCTCATCTCCCAAGTGCTGAGATTACTGTCCTGTGCCACCACACCAGCTTTGAGCTAGTCGTGTGTGTGTGTGTGTGTGTGTGTGTGTGTGTGTGTGTGTGTTGTGTCTATGTGTATGCATGGGTGGGTGGGTGCTTCCATGTGCTCACATGGAGGTTGATGTCAGGTGTTTTTTTCAATCACTTTCCACCTTATTTTTGAGACAGAATCTCTCACTGAATCCAAAGCTTGTCAATTCCACTAGGCTGGCTGATGAGGGATCCTCCTGCCTCTACTTCTCCAGTGCTGGGATTACAAGTGTACGCTGCCCTGCCCAACATTTTTTTTTTTAATTTTTATTTTTATATGTGTATGAATGTACTGTCTGCATGTAGGTTTGTGCACCGGTGTCGTGCAATGCCACGGAGGTCAGAAGAGGGTGTCGGTTTCCCCTGGAACTGGAGTTCTCCTGGAATTGGAGTTACAGACGGTTCTTAGCCGCCATGTGGGTGCTGGGGATCGAACCTGGGTCCTCTGTAAGAACAGTTGGTGCTCTTAACCGCTAGGCTATCTCTCCAGCCCCCTGCCCCAACATTTTATGTAGGCTTGAACTCGGGTTCTCACATTTGTGCATCAAGCACTTTACCAACTGAGCTATCTTCTCAGCTCCTGAGCCAGGCTTCTTAAAGGGTAACTAGCAACATCCTTTCAGTCTAATTCTGCATTGAGAAGTTTTAAGGGAAAAATAAAGCAACAGAGCAAAAGCATGTGTCAAAGATATCTACTGAGTAACATAGATAACTACTGAGTAACTACATATAAAGGCCCCAGGTTGGAAAGAACCTAAAAGTCACCAACATGAAAATGGTTAAATCAATTACGATGTATATGATGGAACACTCTGCGATGTTTAAAGTATTTGACATAAGAAGATATGCAGGAAAAAAAAAGATATGCAGGATATATTAAGTAAAAATGGATGATTACATAATATGGACTTAATCTATACTGAACACATAGAGACATTTTCTTATCATTGGTCCCTAAATAGCAAGGTATAAAAACTATAGCATTTCCATTGTATTAAGCATTATAAGTAACCTAGAGATAATTTAAAGTGTAGAGAGAATGTGGACCAGTCATATGCAAATGACTCTTTTGTTTATGGGACTTAAGCTTCTGCAGATTGTGGTAACCACAGGACAACCTGGACCCAATCCCCAGCAGATGCTGAGGGACAACTGTGTTTATTTGCACGTAAGGGTCAAGAGGTATAAATCAACTGCTGGGGCTCAGAGGAAGAGCAATTCACCAGCAACTATGAAATCCTAGATCAATCCTCAGCAGCAGGAAAACAAAACAAAAAATAAGTATAAATATAAATTAAACACTAACCTGGCATGGTGGGCCACACTTCTAGTGCTAACAAATTATGAGTTCAAAACCTTGTCTGGGCTACACATCTCAAAATGTAATATAATAAAATAAATCAAACATTAAGAGTGGCCATCTTTGATGTTTGAAATTTGAAGTGAATTTCACCTGATCTTTTAGAATTTGTTAGTTCATTTACTTTTATTTTATGTGGTTGAGTGTTTTGCCTGCATGTATGTAAGTATACCGTATCATAAAATGCTCACAGAGGCCAGAAGAGAGCATTAGGTCCCCTGGAACTGTAGTTACGGATGGTTGTTAGCCACCATATGGGTGCTGGAAACAGAACTTGGGTGCCATGCAAAATAGCTAGTGCTCTTAACCACTGAGCCATCTCTGGAGGCCCTCAGCTGATCTTATGTTATGATATCATTGTTAATTTTAACAGAACAAAGAAAAACCTGATGAAATAGACTGCAGATAGTACTCTAGCTAGCACCCAGCTCAGTGCCCCCATTCGGTAGATTCAATAAACTTTTTTTTAAATCCCAAGTTGAAGACTTAAAGAGTTCATTGTCAACTTGATTGAGAACCATTCAGAAGCTTAAATTAACCACAATACTTTATTATTTTAAACTTCTATTAGCTTAAGACTAACTGACTGTCTCGAAAAGACCAAAAAAAAAAAAGACTAACTTAGCTGAATGTTTTTCTTTTATTGGTAAGTAAACCAAGTCAGGGGGAAAAAGCAGAGCATGGCTATCCTAGCTGGGTCAGGAGGTGTTGGGAATCTCACAAACTCAAGTATAATAGGACCAGTCTGTGATAAGGGTTACAGTAAAAGAATGCCATTTGTTTTGTATTCCTGAGCAAGCTTAAAAAGTCTTCCGTTTCCCCCCTTAAACAGCATTCACAATGCTCTTTCTACTTCCCTGTTTTCAGATCTGGGCTGCCACTTCAGGAATTAATTCATTTCTCAACAGCTTTCACTGGAGAGAAGAATGTTAGGTAGAGAAGGACAGGCGTGAGCAGCACCATCTGGCTAGTCTGGGCAAAATGGTTCTCAGCTTCCCAGAGCACATGCACAGCCTGCAGGCTGAGTCACAAGCTACATGGAGAAGGCTTCCATCATGCCATGCCCTACTCACAACACCCACACTGCCCCTGCTCAAAATGTTCAGGCTCCTCCAGTGCACACAAGACAGATTCCAAGGCCCTCAGGTAAAGCTGCAGCCATCCACTGTGTCACAGATGCCTGCTTCCTGGTGCCCTGAAGTACAAAATTCTACCTCACAAGAGTAAGGCTGAGTCTCAACTCTCACTTCAGAGAGGCCTCAACACAGCAAAGAAATAAAATGTTTCAAAGCGATGTTACAAACCAAGCATGATAATACAGGCCTGTAATCCCAGTATTGAAAATACTGAGGTAGAAGGATTACTGTGAGTTCAAAGCTACCCTGGGCTATCTAGTAAATACCAGACCAGCCAGGGCTGCACAGTAAGATTCTATCTCTAACCCCCACCCCCTAAAAATATAAATATAAAAAAATACAAAGTAACTAACAAATAAAAATTTTAAATAATGTCATGGTGCAAGTGATGATTTTGTTTCAATCGATAAGAGAGGTGAGACAGTATGAGTTAAAATAACCAGTCTTAGACAAAAAAAAAAAGCTGGGCATGGTGGCACACGCCTTTAGTCCCAGCACTCAGGAGCCAGAGGCAGGCAGATCTCTCTGTGAGTGCAAGGCCAGCCTGGTCTACATAGCAATCTCCAGGCCAGCTAGGACTAAAGGGAGACCCTGTCTCAAAAAGACAAACAACAACAACAAAAATACAGCCAGTAGGATGCACCTGATAGAGGAAGATAATATTCAGACTGAAATGAATTATTAGAGATGCCAATGATGGCTGGGCGTGGTGGTGCACGCCTTTAATCCCAGCACTTGGGAGGCACAGGCAGGTGGATCTCTTGTGAGTTCAAGGCTAGACTGGTCTACAAAAATACCAAAAATACCAAAAAATAAGAATAAAATAAGTGGATAAAAGGAATAGCCAACTCTAAAAATGGAACTTTTCCTTCTTTCTTATTCTTTCTTTCTCTTTTTTAGATGACAGGGTCTCAGTAGGAAGAGGCTGGTACTGAATTCCTGGACTTAAGAGATCCTTTACCTCAGCCTTCCAAGCATGGACTAGAACACAATATTGTATAATTTTTTTTCCAGTGTTGGGGATTGAACCCAGGGCCTCATCATGCTAGGCGAGCACTCTACCACTATGCTAGACCTCAGACTCTTGTACTTTGATTATTAAGCACTTATAAAGAATAGATATAAGGGAATGCTGGCCTTACTTTGACTGCCAAGGTGCTCCACAAATCTTTGTTCTTTGGTTCGCTCATTCTGGAGCTTCAAATATAAAAAAAAAGGTCACACTCTGTTAGTTTTTTTCAGAAGCACACTGTTACACCTCTTTAAATATCGCAATATTTTTGTCCATGAAAAAATAAAAATACCTCCTTCACAGTTACCTAAAAAAGAGCTACAAGAATGGTTAACTCCATAAATTCCATAATGCTATAGTGCCGAAGGACAAAGCAACTCTTCCATTAAGAAATGAAAACACAGGGCTGGTTCAGTGGTTAAGAGCACTGGCTGCTCTTGCAGAGGACCGATATTCGGTTCCCAGCACACACATAGTGGCTAATAATCATCCATAACTCCAGTTCCAGGGATTGGAAGCCCTCTTCTGACCTCCTCAGGCATTGCACAACATAGGTGCACCTATCTATGTGCAGGCAATACACTGATACACATAAAATAAAAATAATAAATAAAATTGTTTTACTGCCCTGTGGTTGCTGGAGACTGTTGTGAAAGTACAGGCTCTCCAGTGAATACGATGGGGCAGAGAAATCCTGTGATTTATGCATGGGAGCTGTTTCATCTCAGCAGCTTCCATAGCCCGGTCACTGATACAGCAAAGAATAAATAAATAAATAAATATATAAACAAAATTTTTTTAAAAATGAAAACACAACGGAAATGGAAATATGATAAACTAGCATAGTAGCACATTTCAAAACACCTCAGTAAAACCAGCATAGTTGTTCTAAAAGTTCCAACTTAGAACAAGCTGTTGGAACCTGAGATTGAGAGTCAATCTACTCCTTTTACACAGAGGCGAAGTCTAGCGTGGTTGTGAATGCAGGGTTTAGGCCAAGCTGGCCATGAATCCTGATTCTGCCAGTTAACAGCTCTGTGACCTTGAACCAGCCATTTTGCCCTCCATATCACCTTCTCCATCGACAATCGAGGATTAGAATCGAATGGTATCAAACAAATAGGGTTTTGGGGGTGATTAAAATACACAAATACTCAGCACAGCTCAGAGTGCATGGAAGGATTTAAGAAATGCCTATACTAGCCGGGCGTGGTGGCGCACACCTTTAATCCTAGCACTTGGGAGGCAGAGGCAGGCGGATCTTTGTGAGTTCAAGGCCAGCCTGGTCTACAGAGTGAGTTCCAGGACAGCTGGGGCTACAGGGAGACCCTGTCTCAAAAAGACAAA
>VZQC01007398.1:2916447-2956781 GCA_009823505.1 Rhizomys pruinosus | reverse complement strand
AAAAAAAAAAAAAAAAAAAAAAAAAAAAAAAAAGAAATGCCTATACTCACAGTTCTGGGTATAGTCCACAACATAAATAAATAAGTTCTGTTTATGGCTTTTTAAATATAATTTTTAGTTACACATAAGTGACATGTAGGCATGATTTCTGATAATCAAGAATTCTGTATAAATGACTTCTACAGCAATGGTGAGATTAGTCAGAGAGTAAAGAGAGTAAATGAGTGAACTAACTGATCCTTTCTCTTCTCAGATGACAGGATCTATGTGAGATGTACACACTATATTCTGTCCACATCTGACCATTCATATTTCAAATGACAACTTTCCTTGGAAGCTATCTTAGCCAAAAGAACAAAGTACGTTATTCATTAAGCTGTGTCATACGTGTGTGTAAACTCCCCAAGAAAAACATGTGTTTTGTTTTTCAGGAATAATCAATGACTTACAGCCTTCTCATTATGGATAGAAATCTCCCAAATAGTTCACTACTGTATGCTAGTAATCGGGTATGGCATCAAATAAAAGCTAGACTTAGAAAGTGTATCAGTGCCCTCATGAAAACTTTTACTTTCTAACATCTCTGAATCTGGTGCCATTTAATGACATTGTACTTTCTGAAGCAATTTTATAGTCTTATATGAGTCCACAGTAACTATGCAGTTCCTAAATCTCATGAGAAAGTAACCAAATCCACATCAGATAGAGCTTGCTTACAAAATGAATGATCAAATTACATATTAAACAGAGCAAGTGCAAAGAGAAATGAAGCACAGAGCATTCTGGACTCCAGCAAGCTACACAAACGATGAAGATGCTTACCCGCATTTTCAAAATGGAAGCACAGTAGTGACAATATGGAAGGATTTTTTAACTAAAAATGCAGTGTAAGTTACACCTGACAGGGAGCAGGAGAAAAGCTTAGAAAATCTCTGGTCTGGGTTGCCTGTGATTTAGCTTTAGAGACTCAGGACGACAGCCAAAAGCTGTATCTAAGCTATGTGGTGACTGTCATTTATTAGATGCAACGTGAGACAGCAGGAGGTGTGTGGACTGGGCCTGGCCTGCCAAGAGGCAGGCAATAAGCTCCTTTAAACCCCGGTTTCCTCATTTTGTTCAGTGAGTGCATGGGGCAGCACAGTACTTCACAGACAATGTAGCTAATTCTATTGCTCAGTTCTCTCAAAGCTCATTTGTCAAGAAACTATTTATATAATAGGAGTAATTTTTCATTATATACTTTCATAAAAGTGTTTATAATTTAGCCATGAAACTGCACTCTCATCTAAATGCTCAGCACGAAGTCTGTGGTCCACATCATTTTAAGTGGGGCAAGGATAAGAGTATACCAAGATTCTTCTTCCAAAGACAAAAGATTAACCAAAGAACCATTCTAGTGAGAGTGTGTGCTACTGCCAACACAACACCCACACACAACTATGTGACATTTATGATCGTGAACTAGAAAAAAACAAACTTATTCTTTCTTCATTCAATAAAAAAGTTTGCTTAAATTGTTAAAATACACTCAGAACTAGGCATGGTGCTGCACACCTTTAATCCCAGCACTCGGGAGGCAGAGGCAGGCAGATCTCTGTGAGTTCAAGGCCAGCCTGGTCTACATAGTGAGTTCCAGGCCATCTGAGGCTACAGGGAGTCCCTGGCTCAAAAATGACAATAATAATGATAATGATAATAATAATAATAATGAAATAAAATACACAGTAAAAAAGAAAATATGGGGCTGGAGAGATGGCTCAACAGTTAAGAGTACTTATTGCTCTTACAGAGGACCTGGGTTCAGTTCCCAGCACCCACATAACAGCTCCAGTTCCAGGGGCTCTAATAGCCTCTGGTCTCCCTGGGTATCTGCATGCATGTGGTACACATAAACTCACATAGGTACACGCATATATATATAAATAAAAAATAAATAAATAAAAATTGTTAAATTATTTTTTAAAAAACAAATACACAAAGAGGTAAATACAAGGATATTTATTTTTTTTTTGTAGCACTGTTTGTAGTAACAAAAGATTGGAAGCAATCTATACAACAGCAAGAAAGAACTAAATTTGGTATGGCACATGTGGAAAATGGAAACCACGAGCCCACCCGGCAGTGCATGCCTATAATTTCAACGCCTGGGAGGCTAAAGCAGAAGGAATATCCCAAGTTCAGGGCCAGCCTGGGCTACAGAGTGACACCTTGTCTTTAAAAAAAAAAGTAGGTGAGGGGACCACTCAAACAATACAAATAAATAGCAGTAATCCCATTTGAACCACATGGAACAATGACTAAAAATTTTCTGTTCAGAACAAGAGACATGGTATGCTACCACTTGTACAAAAGATGAGAACTTGTGTGTGGACTATCTCTGGATGTTACAGAAGAATTTATCAGGAAATTTAACAGAAAGGAGCTGGGGCATCAGTATTATGGAATAGAAAGGAAACACACATTTGAAATCTCTTTTAGGACATTTAAATTTTTCCTTATATATATTATTTTTTTATTTTTAAATTCAAATCTTCAAAGGAACAAATAAAGAATGAAAGAAATGTCCAATTGCATGAATAGGCACACACTGACACATACAGAAAAGAGATAAAAGAGGACATCCCAAAATAGTACTAGTCATTATCTTTGGGTAGAGGAAATAGATGGCTTATGTTCCTCCCATAGATTTCTCAATATTCTCCAAATATCTCAGTGAATATTTTTTAACTGTACAAGCACAAAAGTTATACATACTTTTAAAACAAATACATATGTCAATAATATTCAGATAATACAGTACATGTTACAAGGCATATACTTTTATGACAGCTCTGAAACTGTTTCACACTAGACTCCACACATTTGCTCCAGACTCACCCTTGAGATATATGAAGCACCTTTGAGACTCATTTTTGTAAGAGAGGTTTGGAGGGAATTCACATAACCTTTTCCTGCTCCTTGACCTATAAAGGCAGAGGAGATGGGCTAAGATTCATAAATTACCAAATGAAGCTTTAATAATGTTTCAGTCCCAGTCAATCATCTTTCAAAATATCTTTAACTTTCCTTGCACATAACTGAATTCAAAATAACAATTCGGATGACTCTTCTGCCACCCATCATTAAGAATGACTAAAAGTAAGCTGGGCATGGTGGTGCACGCCTTTAATCCCAGCACTCAGGAGACAGAGGCAGAGGCAGGTGGATCTCTGTGAGTTCAAGGCCAGCCTGGTCTACAAGTGAGTTCCAGGACAGCTAGGGCTACAGGGAGACCCTGTCTCAAAAAAAAAAAAAAAAAAAAAAAAAAAAAAAAGAATAACTAAAAGTGAGGCTAGAGAGATAGATGGCTCAGCAGTGAAGAGTGTGTACTGCTGTATGCAGATCTGAGTTCGGTTCCCAGCACCCATGTCTGACAGCTCATAACCACCTATAACTCCAGCTCCAAGGAGGATCTGATGCCTCTGGCCTCTGGGGGCACCTGCACTCATGTGCAACCTGCAAAAGACACATACGCATACATATAATAAATAATAAGAAATATTTTTTAAAATGAATGACTAACAGGGCCTGTGAGAAGACTCAGCATATAAAGGCACTTGCTGCCAAGCCTGATGACCTGAGTTCAATCCCCAGCACCTCCTTGAGTTGTGGAATCCCTTAAGTTGTCCTCTGAATTCCACATGCACATCATGGCATACATGTGTGGACAAACACACACAAATAAAGAATGAAGCCAGGTATGGAGGCACATACCGTTAGTCCCCACACTCAGAAAGCAGAGGCAGACAGATCTCTGTGAGATCAAAGCCAGCCTGCTCTACACAGCATTCCAGCCAGCTGGGGCTGCAGGGAGAACCTGTCTCAAACAAACAAACAAACAAACAAACAACTATTAAAATAAAGAATGACAAAAAATGCTGTTCCACGTTGTTTATCAGTCATTCAAAGTGAGGGTAGAGTGCCCTGCAGATGAGCAGGTCTCCGCCAGGCCCTTCAGACTATGAGCCTATAGTGACAATGACCTGCTAACAGAATCCAGGCTGAGGCTGAGGCTAAAGGGTGAGGTGTTAGGAAAGAGAAAGCCTGCCCCCTCTATTAAAGGAGAAAAACCATAACACCATGCAGAGTTGGAAGGCGGCCATCAGGTCAAATCCTTGGAGCCAGGCAACAGGGCTCAACTTACACTCAAAAGCCCTGACTGTCCATAGAGTCTCCACCTTTGACTTTTTTTTTAGGGTCAGAATCCTAAGAACTAATTGGTGACATTTTATGGAGGGAGATTTTCCAGTGGGGTCAGCAGATTGGGATACGAAGGACATAAAGGACTATGATCTCTCACCTTAGAGGGGACTGCAGACACTTGGTCTCTGTTTCAACCACCAACTCAACAAATGAATCTACCAGCCACTCCTACTATGCACAGAGTAAGTACTATGGGTTACCAAGAAGCCAAAACTTCTCACCAGATTGCCTGTACTTCTGGATTTTTGTCTTCAAGTCTATTCTGCCGATGGTCTGCAGGCATTTTTCTAACAAATTCAGTTGATCAGAAGCAATCAGCTTCAGTTTCTCCAATTCAATCACCAGATCAAAGAAACTCTAAAAGAACCACCAACAAAAAACAAATGTGAGCGGCGCTGACAAGCTCCCATTTCCCAGGCAAAGGACCTCCCCTGACATGGTCTCCACACGAAACCTCTTCATCTCATGCTGACACTAAGCTAGCTGAGGAGAATACGTCAGCAGTGGGCAGATGAGAGTGGACTCCACACAGGCAGACAGGACTTCCCGCCCCTACAGATGCTCTGTCAAACCAGGGAACTGACATACAAGCTAGGCCTATAAGGTTTACAGACTTTTTAGAACCAAATCTAAGCATAAAAGAAACACTTGGCCAGGTGTGGTAGGGAATGCCTTTAAATCCAGCACTGGGGAGGCCCAGGCAGGTGGATTTCTATAAGTTCAAGGCCAGCCTGGTCTACAAACCAAGTTCCAGACAGTTGGGGCTATAGAGAGACCCTGTATCAAAAAAAAAAAAAAAATGCTCAAGAGCACACCAGAAGACAACCCCAACCTATTTTCTTCTCATTGGAGAAACCAATTCTCTTGCTCTCTATGTTATGGAAAAAATGCCTCACATGTCTGACTTCTAGTAACAGAGCCAGTAGCAGACTGCCTGCTTTCCTCTTTCTGTAGCAGAAAGGGCAGGGCTCACTTCTGATAACACTGGGGAATAGGAACCAAGAACAGAAAACTCACCTTATCTTTGGCTCGGCCCATATAATCTCTTATAAGGAAAATTAATGAGGACACTTCAGATTTACCCAAATTCTCACCAATCTCCATCATCAGTACCCTGTGAGCAAGAAAAGTTTTTTTAGTAAATTCAGACAAGAATCCAAGAACCTATGCCTCACCTATACCAGCAACTAGTTAAAAGTCTAGCTCTGGCCCCATGGAATGTGCCCACTCTAGACAAAACAAGAAGCCTACGTAACCTCCAAGAGGAGACCATAAGGGAATTCTCAAAGAAAACTCATCCTTCCCTGACTGTTTGGGGTTTTATTGTTGTTGTTTTTAAAGAAAAAGCCCTAGCTAGCTTAGCATTCACTGTGTAGAGAGATTGCCCTCAAACTTGCACCAATCCTCCTGCCTCTGCCTCCTTGAACTGAGATTACAGGCACGCACCACCATACCTGTCCTTTCCTTTGCTTACAATAGGACACAATACCTTCCTTTCTAACTAATAGCTCTGAAAAGAACTCAGAAAATACAGACTTCCCTAAAAAAAAAAAAAAATCCCCTAGCTACCCCGAAAGTAATAGTGAAATGAAACAAGAACCTAAATGACTAATATCAAAGACAGAATTCAAAGTGACCTTGTCCTCTTCGTTTAACCAGCTCCAGGGTGACACTGATCCAGGAACCATACTTTGAGTCTCAGGATTCTAAAGCAAATTAATACTTGCAATAGCTCCATGTTTCAATTCAAGAGTAAAAGGAGTCTGTGTCAGGAGGATTCTGACCACAGGTATATTTGATCCTCCTGGTATGTGTCATGTTTGTGATTGTTGGCATGACATATTCAGCACTGTTTAGAAGGTCATTTTCTCGGGTAGACTCTCAGATTCTTTTTTTTAATTAATTTTATTTATTTCTGTATGTGTATGAATGTACTGTCTGCATGCAAGTTTGTGCACCCATGTCGTGCAGTGCTGCAGAGGTCAGAAGAGGGTCTCAGATTCCCCTGGAACTGGAGTTCCCCTGGAATTGGAGTTTCAGATGGTTCTCGGCCACCATGTGGGTGCTGGGGATCGAACCCAGGTCCTCTGTAAGAGCGGTCGGCGCTCTTAACTGCTAGGCCATCTCTCCAGCCCAGATTCTTAGAGCCAGGAGAATCTTCACTTCTTTTGCCCTAGAGCTTAACTGGCCACCTGGCCTGCACTGCCAGCAGAGCAGATGGATGAGTGAGTCTATGCTCCACCTCAGCTGCCACCCTTGGCCAGAGGGCCAGATTCTCCATGCCCAGTCACAGCAGCAAAGAAGTAGGAATGGACAGGACACAGGCTTTGAGACCCAATCAGTGCCCCCAGATGTGTGAGATCACTGACATCATGTAATGGTTGAACAGGTGGAAGATGACCGAGAATAACAACAATCCCAAGATCCCACACAGAGCCTCACTTAGCACGTTATCCTACAGGCTCATAACCTTGTGGAGTTCTGTGATTGTTTTTGTGGTTCTTGGACTGAACCTCACACATGCTAAACAAATGTTCTACCACTAGTTTCAGCCCTATCATTCCTTTTTCTTTCTTTCAGTCTAATTATGTTATTCAGGCTAGACTTGAACTCGGTCTGTAGCCCAGGCAAGTTTTGAACTCATAATCTTCCTCCCTCAGCTTGCTGAGCAGCTGGGATTACAGGTCTGTGCCCAGTTAATTGGCCTAGATTATCCTTCACTTTATAAGTAGAAAACAGGTCTAACTGTGGCTCAACCTGCGTGGCCCATATAATTGGTATGTCTAAGGCTGAATGAAGGCCTTCCAACCTCAACTCTTAATATTTTCCAAAGCCCACATTGCTTTCTGCTCTCTTCAGTATAGTTTTGATAACATAAGTCATCTCCAAATACATATTACATTACTAATAGAACAAAAGGCTAGTGGCCTGAAGAAAAGGAAACAGCAATTTAAAAAAGCAGGTTTTCTTTCTTTTTTCTCTCCAGAAAACTAAGTCCTTCCAGTGGCTCCTGCAAACCACAAGAGCAAGGGAAGGAAAAAAAAAAAAAAGCTCTCTAGCTTAAGGGACCCCAAGAGCAGTTCCACCTTTAACCTGAAGGGGGCCGAAAGGTAAACTGAAAAAAAAAAAAAATGTCCAACTTGGGCTCCTCAGGGCAGGAGCACAGGAAGGAAGGCCACTCTGCTGCACTTCCTTGGCCAGCCAACGAAGGGCAACAGGGGTACAGAAGGGGGAGTCACAGTTCCATAAAGGTAGGAAGATTACTCAGACTTGTTATTTCCTTTCTCAGTACCAGACATTGTCAATGACTGACACAGACAATGGGAAAACAGCACTGCAGCCCCCACACTGTCAGGGGCTGGCAGGAATGAGCAGCTCTGAGTTGTTTCTATCTTCCCTTCTTCTGCTTTTACCCTTTAGGCAAGCACAGACATCTGTCCCTTCTACTTTCATTATGATCTTCTAACCCAGTCCTTTTTGTGTGTGTGTGTGTGTGTGTGTGTGTGTGTGTGTGTGTGTGTGTGTGTGTGTGTTTTCGAGACAGGGTCTCCCTGTAGCCCCAGCTGTCCTGGAACTCACTCTGTAGACCAGGCTGGACTTGAACTCCCAAAGATCCACCTGCCTCTGTCTCCCAAGTGCTAGGATTAAAGGCATGCGCCACCACCCCCAGCTTTACCCAGTTCTTTAAGCAACTCTATTTTTAGAATTCAAATTAGCTACACTCCCCCTCCTCCCCTCCTGCCTGCCCCCACACACACTTGGGAGGCTGAGTCAAGATGGCTGCTATGAATTGGAGGTTCAGCCTGGAATACAAAATAAGTTCCAGACCAGCCTGGTCTTCAGTATGAAACACTGTCTCCAACAGATGCAAAACCAACCAACCAAAAGAATCCCCGGGGGGGGAGGGGGCTAGAGAGATGGCTAAGCAGTTAAAAGCACTGGCTGCTCTCGCGGAGGACCTGGGTTTGATTCCCAGAACCCACATGACAGCTAACAACTGTCCATGACTCCAGTTCTGGGAGAATCCGATGCCCTCCTTCTGACTCTGTAGGCATTGCCTGGCACGGGTGCACTTACACACATGCAGGCATTATACACATAAAATAAAAATTTTAAATTAAAAAACTAAATTTAAAAAAGAATCCAAAGAGTTCCAAGGCATGAAATGGCATCATGGCAGTTGGATCAGAGGGAACAGAGTGCTGAGGCGGCCCTTGCTGTCCTCGCTTCTGTCTTTCAGTTTAGACCACCTGCCTCAGTCTCCCTAGCCCAGCCTGAGCTAGAAACTGATGAGTTACCTATAGTCGGAAACAAGGGGAGGGTGCTTGCGCAGGTGAGCCTCCACGGCTGCTCTGTCCATCTTTAAGATCCTCTCCAGCAGGTCAATCCTCCCCAGTCTGTAGAGCAGTTCACCCAAGGCAGCAACAGAGAGCTGGCCTCTCTCATTTAAGCTACCAAGGAAGTCCCTGACACTGTGCGGAGCCAAGTTCTCAGCAACATCCCGGCATGAGAAAAACAGCATCTCCTTCTCATCTTCATCAAGAGACTCTTCCACCTGGTGGATGACCTCGGCAGACACAGGGCACAGTGCCATCCTCAGGAACCGCAGTAAAGAGCTCCCATCCACTCAGCAGAGCTCCAGAAGCCATGGGGAATCAACTCCATCTCTGAGGGCTTTCTTCATTTCCTTCAGAGTTCTTCCCAATTGAAGAGTTCTGTAGCAAGAGAAGCTTTTAAATCCTCTTGACAAAAAACTTAAGCCTAAGATTCAAGGGCTCTTCCTTTCTTGCTGGTCTCCTATGCCAGTAGATTCAATTCATACGTCTAAGTCAACCGAAAGGGATCCTCAGATACCCCTCAGACAGAGCCAAAGACCAACAATGATGCAAAAGCCAAGAGACACAGAAGAAAACTGACCCGGTCAGGGAAATGAAATCAAAGACAAAATTATCACACATACACACACAAAAATTCCACATAGTTTAAGCAGAATGTAAAGCAGGCTAAGGGGAAAATCACAACCGAGGAGCTAATGACTAACTTACAATATGGGAACTCAGGGGGAGGAAGAGGAAAAAGTCCCATGACTAAGCAGCAGAGTCGACTAAAGAAACTGGTCACAGGGGTTACCCACCCACTCTCGGTGGCCCTACCCAGGTGTCCTAGACAAATTCAGGTCTTAACAAATAGACCCTCTTTTTGGGTGGTCTCATGAACAAGATGTTTCTTTTTCCCTTTTTTTTTTTTGTTTTGTTTTCCCGACAGGGTCTCCCTGTAGCCCCAGCTGGCCTGGAACTCACTCTGTAGACCAGGCTGGCCTTGAACTCAGAGATCCGCCTGCCTCTGCTCTAAGATTAAAGGCATAGCCGCCATGTGGGTGCTAAGAATTGAACCCAGGTCCTCTGCAAGAGCAGTCAGCTGTTAACCGCTGGGCCATCTCTCCAGCCCCACAAGATGTCTGTCTTCCCCCACACTTCTTCCACTTGCTGCCCCTCCCTTTCAGCCCCTACTCACAGCCATTAGCCCTGCTGCTAACCTCCAGAGGCCCTTGCTCACAACCTCACAGTAAATACCTGAGGGACCTGCCTGCAGGGCTGAGCAAATAGTCTCGTTGGATTTTGACCAGGTGCTCAGACCTTGGTAAGTACCAGGAGTCCCTGACCCTCAACACCCTGCTTCCTGGCAACAGTGGCTATCAGAACTGCCCCTAGTATTACCAGAAGTGGACAGGAGATCTGGGAGGAAGACCTCATGCCTGGGCGAGATCTGAATAAAAGTGACAGGCTTAGGGCTGGAGAGATGGCCTAGCGGTTAAGAGCACCGACCGCTCTTACAGAGGATCCGGGCTCAATCCCCAGCACCCACATGGCGGCTGAGAACCGCCTGTAACTCCAGTTCCAGGGGAATCCGACACCCTCTTCTGACCTCCGTGGCATTGCACGATACGGGTGCACAGACCTACATGCAGACAGTACATTCGTACACATAGAAAATAAATAAATAAAATAAAATTTTAAAAAAGTGCCAGGCTTAAGGCAGGAGTGCACTGTTACCTTTTCCATCAGAACTGAACAGTTTTCACATTTAGGATGCAAATAATAGTCACCGTATATTCTAGGACTTTAAATATTCTTTCTCCCTTCCTTCTTTCCTTCTTTCCTTCTTTCCTTCTTTCCTTCTTTCCTTCTTTCCTTCCTTCCTTCCTTCCTTCCTTCCTTCCTTCCTTCCTTCCTTCCTTCCTTCCTCCCTCCCTCCCTTCCTTCCTATTTATATGAGGAGGGAGAGTGTACGTGCCACACTCACGTGGAAATCAAAGGCCAGCTTTCAGCAGTCAGTGCCCTCCTTCTAGCATGTGTGTCCTGGGTATAGAACTCAGATTCTCAGGCTTGGCGGGAGGTGCCGTTCCCCACCGGGCCATCACTGTCTCACTGGCCTGGCCCATCGTGGTCTGCTCTCAACTGTTATAACCACAATTTACAGTTCTGGTATCCTGAGCAAGTACTTAATTTGTTCTTATGAGACAATATCCAGATTAAAGCCTAATCTGGGGCTTAGTTTGTAAAGTGTCTACCTAACAAGCACGAAGCCCTGGGTCTGATCTCTAGCACCACATAAACCAGGAGTACACACCAGTAAAACCAGCAGGGAAGGGGAGCAGGAGGATCTGAGTTCAAGGTCATCATCAGCACAAAGCAAGTTCAAGCCAGCTTGGGGTGCATAAGATTGTCTCAAAATGCCACTACTACTAACTACAACAACAACAAAACCTTAATTTTTTTTTTCTTTTTGGTCTTTTCAAGACAGGGTCTCCCTGTAGCCCCAGCTGTCCTGGAACTTGCTCTGTAGACCAGGCTGGCCTTGAACACACAAAGATTCGCCTGCCTCTGCCTCCAGAGTGCTAGGATTAAAGGCGTATGCCACCACATGGGGGCAAAACCCTAATCTAAAGAAAAAACAAAACAAAACTGGAAACACAATAAATCTCTTCGATGATAATAGTTCATGTGCTTTGTATAATTATATTTAAGTATTTATCTAGGATTGGTGTAGTTGTGCCAATCCAGGAGCATTCATCCAAACTTCACCTCAGAGGAATGAAATGTCCTGAAATGATTCCTCAGAGCAGAAAAACTAGTAGAGACTACTTTACTTTTTAACCTGGAATTTCTTTATGCATCTCAGAAAGTCAAAAGTCTATATCCCATTCACAGGATAATGGTGCTTTAACTTGCCTGTTTCTGTGAAAAGAAGGCCAAGTTCTTTTTTCTCCTCTATTCACTAAGAGTCATAATCCTGTTAGTAGATGCTGCCATTATAAATTAACCTCCAAATACTTACATGTACTAGAAGAAATAAATAAGGAGAAATAAAACAAGAGGTCATTAAATATAGGAGTAAGAAATATTACCCAGACTTTTAGTCATATTTGAAAAAGAACCAAACAAAACCACTAGAAATGAAACGTTTAATTATCCACTTTCCAAAGCAATCATCTAGCTTTTGTAGTTCACTGTGACAGTGAGACAATGCCATCAAGAGTTAACGGTGATGGTATCTGCTCAGTTCATTCTTCTCCCACTGTCAGTCCCACCACATTTCTGCCAGTCACGAACACTCAGCAAGAGCACTGGTGGGACAGTTTGGCAGCCAAATCAAGATTACTCAGTGGGAGCATCTGGCACAATGAGAGAACACATTAGAAAGAATATACAGATCCCCATGAAGAGCCAGGCCCCCAAGATGCAGAAAATCCCCATCTAATAAGCTGGGGTCTAGTGGGAGGAAGTTCTCTGTGCCTAGTGGTATTGGCACTTGACAGAGAAAAAAGCAAAGAAATGAGAAATTGAGCTAGAATCCAAAGAATCATTATTTTGTTGGGTCTCTTTAAGCCCAGGCCAAGAAATTTATACAAAAATTTCCCCAAGACTAGAGTCAACAAAGTGTCCAGAAGCAAAGTCAACATCCCTCAAAAGATCCCCTTCTCAGATGAGACATTCAGAGAATTTCTTTTTTTGTCAGATAGGACCTTAATGTGAAGATAAGGCTAGCCTGAAACTCACTATGAAGCTCAGGCTAATCTCAAACTCCTGGCAATCCTCCTGCCTCAGCCTCTGGAATGCTGAATTGTAGTTCTGTGCTATCATATACAGCTTGAGAACTTCCGCTGGAGGTACACTCCTGCATAAATTAGCACAAACAAAAACAAAAATCACCTTAAAAATAAATAAATAAATAAATAAATAAATAAATAAATAAAATAAATAAATAAATATCACCTTAATAGACACATGGAATTCACATCCTAGGGGATGTACCTGAATGAATTAAAAGTATCTTCAAGTTAGTTAGGGGAAATTTTTCTGCAATTTGATTGGCTAGATCAATAGCTTTTATCCAGGGCAATTTTGCCCCTTGGGGGTCATTTAATGATAACTATTGACATTTTTGGTCATCATCACCTATGGGATGTGAGGACAGAGGTCACGGATGCCTTTAAACACTTCACAATCTCTCTGTCTCCCCACAATCAAGAATGATACAGTCCCCACAGAATCGAGGCTGAGAAATCACATGCTAATTAATCTGAAAATCCTCTGGTTGCATGGTACATGGAGATAAAACAGAAACAGCTGTTCAAATACATAGCTATACATAAGAAATTAAGTAAAATTGTAGTGAGTCAAAAAGAAAACAGCTACAAAGTACAGTACCAACCACTTAAGATTTACCATATATTATCACATTGCATAGATAATGCAGGAATGATTCAGGCAAAAGCTGTACAAGATCTTAATGGAAAAACACATAAATTATTAAAAAGACATTACTAATACCTAGAGATAAATGGAGATCCATATTTTATTCATGAGTAGGAACATTGAAAAAAAATTAGCTCCCTAAAGACCATTGATCTATGGATTAAAAGTAAGGGAATTCTCTTGCCAGATAGCAATTGATAATCAGATAAACAGTAATCATGAAAGGAAAAACCCACATCAAATGTTGTGCTTATTGATAACATGTTAGCTTCTGTGCTGGATAGCTTTAGTATCAACTTCACACACCTGGGTTGAGGGAGCCTCAATTGGGGAACTGGCTCCACTGGACTGGCCTGTGGCCACATCATAGAGTATTGTGTTGATTGTTGAGCAATGTGGGAGGGCCCAGCCCACTGTGGGTGGTGCCACCCTGAGCAGGTTGTTATGTACAGTATAAGAGGGCAAGCTGGGCATGGGCCAGGGTAGCAAGCCAGTAAGAAGCATTCCTCCATGGCCTGTGCTTCAACTCCTGCCTCCACGTTCCTGCCCTGAGTTCCTACCTTGGGTTTTCTCAGTGATGAATTGTGACCTGGAAGATGTGAGCCAAATAAACCCTTCCCTCCCCAAGTTGGTATTGATCAGAGTGTTTTGTCTCAGCAATTGAAAGCAAACTAGAACAGCATTATTCCCTTAAAAATCAGTAGAGTCGGCCAGGCATGGTGGTACATGCCTTTAATCCCAGCACTAGGGGGGCAGAGGCAGGTGAATCTCTGTGAGTTCAAGGCCAGCCTGGTCTACAGAGTGAGTTCTAGCACAGCCAGAGCTACAAGGAGACCCTGTCTCAAAAAGACCAAAAACTAAAAAATAAAAAATAAAATAGAAGTCATAAAACTTCATTGAAGATAATTGAAGAATATGCCAGAACAGAAAGTGTAATGCCAGGGCTGGAGAGATGGCGGTTAAGAGCATCAACTGCTCTTGCAGAGGACCCGGATTTGATCCCCAGCACCCACATGGCAGCTGAGAACCATCTTTAACTCCAGTTCCAGGGGAATCCAACACCCTCTTTCTGACCTCCGAGGCACTGCATGACACAAGTGCACCAACCTACATGCAGACAGTACACTCATACACATAGAAAAATAAATAAAATTAAAAAAAAAGAAAGTGTAATGCTGTGAAATATTAATTTGTCTGTGCAGATAGAGGACAAGCACAGGTGTTGTTCCTCGGGCACCATCCATCTTCTTTTTGAGAGATAGCCCTCATTGACCTTCTGGAACTCTCAAAGTAGGTTAGGCTGGCTGGCCAGAAAGCCTGGGGGAGGCGGGGGGTCTAGCTGTCTCTGCCTCCCCAGCACTGGAATTGCAAGTGTCTATCACTGCAGCTAGTTGGGTTGTTTTTTCTTTTAATGTGGGTTCTTGGACTTGAACTAAAGTCCTCATACTTCTAAGGCAAGCACCTTACCAACTGAACTATCCCTCTAGCCTGAGAACAATTTTTAAATTTTTAAAAATTTATCTATTTTTTATTTTATATGTACAAGAGTTTTGCCTGCATATACGTAAGTGTACCCAGGTCATGCAATGCCAGCAGAGCCAGAAAAGGGTATCAGATGCCCTGGAATGGAGTTATGGATGGTTGTTAGCTGCCATATGGATGCTGGGAACAGGAACCAAACCTGGGTCCTATGAAAGGCCTGCCAGTGCTCTTAAGTGATGAGGCATTTCTCCAGCTCCATGAAATATTTTTAAATTATATGTCCAACAAAAATCCGGCTAACTCCAGTTCCAGGGGAATCCGAGACCCTCTTCTGACCTCCGCAGCATTGTACGACACGGGTGCACAGACCTGCATGCAACAGTACATTCATACACATACAAAGAAAAAAAAAAAAAAAAATCCGGCTAAATTCACCAAAGACCTGCAAGCTGATTCTACATTCATGTGAAAGAAGAAAAATAATTCTGAATAGCAGGCTCGTCTCAAATTCATAATCCTCCTGCCCCTGCTTTCTAAGTGCTGGGATTGCAGGTAAGAAAAATGCAAATTCAAACAAAACATTGTTTCATTGATCAAATACCAATCTGTTGCCAAATGTGTGAGAAAACATCAAGAAATATGAAATGTCATACATTGCTGAAAATTGTAGTTGGCACGGGAGCTGTGAAAAAGTTTGGCAAAGGTAAAACTGAAAATATACATTGCTCTATGACATGAAATTTTTCATTCCTAGTAAATAACCTTTGAAAACTTGCAGTCATGTGTACTAGGACATATCTAAGTCTTCCTACTAGCTGATGTTATAGTCTTAAAACTCCACCAAAAAGAGAATGCAAAGAGAGCTGCTTACTACCCTGACAAGTATATTATTCACTACTCATCAAAGAAGCTTCTTTTTGCAACAGGTGGAGACTATCACAGAGTTCCATAACTGATCACACCCAGAGAATACATTTCTGAAAGATGTCCAGCCCTATGTAACATCTACAGTGGGACAAGCTCATGGTACATAGCACATCAGGGGCTAGAAAGAATACTAATATATCCCTCAACTCTCACCAGAAAAGCTTCCTCATACGAGTGCCATGCACACAGAACACTACAACTGCAGAGTGTATGACCCTGGATAGGACTCCTGTGTCAAATCTCACTCACCCATGGCTCAGCGACCACTGCAGAAGAGGAGGGGAGAAAGATGGTAAGAGTCAGGGCTAGCGCCTGAATGAATAGAAGGAAACAGTCTTCCAGGCCTTGGGGAACTTTCTCATATGAACTTGCAGCATTGGTGACAGTATGTACAAGAACCTTGCCGACTCAAATAGATAAGAACTCAGCACAGAACTGGGGAAATGGGCAGCAGACCCTAACCTAGCCAAAGAACTACTGGCAACTAATTACTGCTGGGTGAGGGAGAGTTGATCTTTAAGGGAGTGACTCTAGATAGGCTGACTATACTCCAAGGGATGAACTTGCAACAAGGGTCATCTGAGGACAAAAGTTTGAGTTGTTAGGCCCTATCACATATGACAGAATGTATGAAATCACCATAGTGGAAGGTATATGGGAGTACACATGGGAAGGGGGGGGTCTAAATTTGATTAAGATGTATTGTATGGAATGCACAAAATTTTGATAAAAATATACATTATAAAAGAGAATGCAGGGCTGGAGAGATGGCCTAGCGGTTAGGAGCGCCGACGCTCTTGCAGAGGACCCGGGTTCGATCCCCAGCACCCACATGGCGGCTGAGAGCCGTCTGAGACTCCAATTCCAGGAGAACTCCAGTTCCAGGGGAATCTGACACCCTCTTCTGACCTCCGCGGCATTGCACGACACGGGTGCACAGACTTGCATGCAGACAGTACATTCATACACATACAGAAATAAAATAAAATAAAAAAATTAAAAAAAAAAAAAAAAAAGAGAATGCAGAGATCTCCCAAGACCAGCTGAGGCAAGCGCAGGTGCAGGTGCCGGAGCACTGGCTGAAGAGCCCACCCACAGCCCCCCCCCCGCCAACTGGGATTACGAAAGCATCTGAAGGAGGCAAGCAAAGCAAGCCTCAACACAGTGAAGAGGCATTTAGGACTTACATTGGAATACAGGCAACAAGCAGCTCATATGCCAGAAACACGAAGAAGAGACAACAGGGAGGGGCATGATAATCCCGCATCAAGCTCGACCACAACCCTATGGAAGATTCCTAAGTGGGATCCCCCTGGGGATGGCCCAGGACACAGATATCAGAAAACACAATTGGGAACATATTTAAAAGAACTACAAGATTATAAAGAGCAAATCAAGAAACTAAGAAAGAGAATGAAAAGAACTCAAGAAGGACCCAGAGAGAGAGAATGACAAACTCTGGAAGGAACTGGAAACACTGAAAAGATCCCATGCTGAAAAAGATAAGGAAACCAACCTCGAAGCAAAGAGCTACAGGAAGAGATCGAGAAGCTCCAAAAAGAAGTAGAAATACTAAGAAAATCAAGAAGAGGAAATGAAAAAGGAAATAAAACACTCATCCATTCAAGAGGAAAGGAATGAAAAAAGCCTCAGAAGCAGAATGGAGGAAGCAGAACAAAGAATTATCAGACCTGGAAGATAAACACAGAACAACTAAAAACCTCAAGGAAAGATTACGGAAAAATTTAAAATACACAAAAGTGGAATAACCAGGAAACTCTGGGACACTATGAAAAATCAAACCTCCGACATCATAGGTAAGAAGAAGGAGAAGAATCCCAGAGAATGGTATTGATCAGATCTTCAACAGAATAATAGATGAAAACTTCCCCAAACTAAAAAAGACAAAACCAATACAAATACAAGAAGCACATAGAACCCCAAACAGAAAAGATCAGAAAAAAATCTCCCATGCCCACATCATAGTTAAAATGCTAGACACCCAAAACAAAAACAAAATCCTTAAAAGCCACAAGAAAAAACAAGTGACCTATAAGGGGAAACCTATCAGAATTACAACTGACTTCTCAATGCAAACTTGAAAGCAAAAGAAGAACCTGGAGCAAAGCATTCCCAGTGTAAAGGACAATAGATGCCAACCCAGGTTACTATACCCAGCAAAATGTTGATTATGAAGGAGAGAGAAAAACCTTCCAGACATAAACAACTTGAAAGAATACATGTCTGGCCACACCCTTCAGAGATACTTGAAGCAATTCAAAGAACAGAGAAAGGAGCAACCATCCCCAGGCACGTAGAAAGAGAAATCAATAAAAGCATAAACTGCAGAAGTAGAAACCTAAACCCAAAACCGCAAATGGATTAACAAGGCAAAAGGAAGCAACCACCTATCAGTCATAACCTTAAAATATTAATGGACTAAACTTCCCCAATCAAAAGACAAGACTGGGAAATTGGATTAGGAAACAGAATCCATCGATACGCTGTCTACAAAAAAAAAACACATCTTACCTTCAAGGACAGGCACCACCTTAAAGTGAAAGGATGGAAAAAAAATATTCCAAGCAAATGGTACCAAAAAGAAAGCAGGTGTTGCTATTTTAATATCAGACAAAATAGACTTCAAAGTAAAAGAAATCAGAAGAGACAAAGAAGGCATTACATTTTTATCAAAGGAACAATTCACCAAGAGATTTCACAATTATGAATATATATGCCCCAAACTCTGGTGCACCAAACTTTATAAAGACAATTCTCCAGGACCACAGTCACACACTAACCCCAGTACACTCATAGTAGGGGATTAATACCCCACTGAGTCCTTTGGAGTAGTGTCAACAGGACAAAGAATAAACAGAGAGACATCTGAACTAATGAATGATATGATATACCAAATGGACCCTCAAGACCTACCAATATTCCACTCTAATACCAGAGAATACACTTTCTACTCAGCATCCCTGAACATTCTCCAAAATCGACCACATACTGGGACAACAGAAGAAACCTCCATAAATACAAAAAGATTGAAATAATTTCTATGCATTCTATCAGACCACAGTGCAATAAAGTTCAACATCAAAACAGGATAAGCCCTACTGCCTACAAGAACACATGGGACTAAACAACACTCTCTTGAATAATGAATGGGTCAAGGAAGAGATAAAAGAAAATAAAAGCATTCCTGGAACTGAATGACAATGACAATACAACAAAACCTATGGGATACTTTTAAAAGTTGTCCTAAGAGGGAAGTTCATAGCCCTGGGTGCCTACATTAAAAAAAACGAAAGAGCACAAGTGAATGATCTAATACTACACTAAAAGCACTTGAGAGGCAAAAAACAATGAACCTAAACGCAGCAGACAGGAATAAATAACAAAATCAGAGCAGGAATCAATGAAATAGAAACAAAAAACAATACAAAAAAATAATGAATCCAAAAGTTGGTTCTTTGAAAGACTAAACAAGATAGACAGACCTCTACCCAGTTAAACAAAAAGAAAGAAGGAACAACTCCAATCAATACAATCTATGATGAAAGGGGAAATATCACAGCAGACAGGAAAAGATCCAAAAATCACATGGGAATACTTCAAGGACCTATACTCTACCAAGTTTGAATACCCTGGAAAGAAATGGATGAAATATCTGAATCCTGGGAATCACCAAAGCTCAACCAAGAAGAGATCGACAGCTTAAACAGACCCATTAATACATGAAGAAATTGAAGATGTATAAGAAGCACCAACTAAAAAAAGCTCAGGCCCAGACGGTTTCACGACAAAATTCTAAAAAACATTTCAAAAAGACCTACAACCATTATTACTGAAATTGTTTAAGATACAATCAGAGGGAATTCTCCCAAATTCCTTCTATGAAGCCAGCATCACTCCATTACCAAAACCAGGCAAAGATACAACTAAAAAGGAGAATTATAGACCCATCTCCCTAATGAACACAGATGCAAAAATTCTAAACACGATACTGGAAAATCACATACAGACCCACATCAAGAAGATCATCCATCATGACCAAGTTGGATTCATACCAGAGATGCAGGGATGGTTCAACATATGAAAATCAATAAACATCATCAAACACATAAATGGAATAAAGACAAAAACCATGGGCTGGAGAGATAGCCTAGCAGTTAAGAGCACCGACTGCTCTTGCAGAGGACCCGGGTTTGATCCCCAGCACCCACATGGCAGCTGAGAACCGTCTGTAACTCCAGTTCCAGGAGAACTCCAGTTCCAGGGGAATCCGAGACCCTCTTCTGACCTCCACGGCATTGCACAACATGGGTGCACAGACCTACATGCAGACAGTACATTCATACACATACAAAATAAATAAATGAATGAATAAATAAATAAATAAAAGAAAGAAAGACAAAAACCACACCATTATCTCAATTGATGCTGAAAAGCCTTTGACAAAATCCAGCATCCCTTCATGCTTAAAGTCCTAGAGGGAATTGGATTGGAGGGATCATTCCTCAATGTAATCAAAGCCATACACAGGAAACCCACAGCCAATATCATCCTAAATGGGGAAATGACAGAAACAATCCTTTAAAGGTAGGAACTCGGCAATGCTGCACCCTGTCACCACCCTCCTTTCAATATAGTGCTTGAAACACTTGCTAGAACAATAAGGCAAGAAAAGGAGAATTAAGGATACTAATTGGAAAAGAGGAAGTCAAGCTATCCCTATTTGCTGATGATATGATTGTTTACTTAGGGATGCTAAAAACTCCACCAGAAAACTCCTAGAAAATGATTAACAGCTTCAACAAAGTGGGAGGAAACAAAATTAACCTAAAAAAAAAAAATAATGGCTTTCTTTACAACAAGAACAAGCAACTAGAGAAAGAATCAAAGAAACCCTTACTCCACACAATAGCCTCAAAAACAATAATATACCTAGGAACCTAAACCTAACCAAAGACACCAAAGATCTCTACACAAAAAATTTAAACCTTAAAGAAAAGAAATTGAAGAAGACTCAGAGATGGAAAACCTCCCATGCTCNTTCTCTTTTCTAAATTCACCAAAGACCTGCAAGCTGATTCTAATTCACTGTGAAAGAAGAAAAATAATTCTGAATAAACAGGCTCGTCTCAAATTCATAATCCTCCTGCCCTGCTTTCTAAGTGCTGGGATTGCAGGTAGAAAAATGCAAATTCAAACAAAACATTGTTTCATTGATCAAATACCAATCTGTTGCCAATGTGTGGAAAGAAACATCAAAGAAATATGAAATGTATACATTGCATTGTGAAAATTGTAGTTGGCACGGGAGCTGTGAAAAAGTTTGGCAAAGGTAAAACTGAAAATATACATTGCTCTATGACATGAAATTTTTCATTCCTAGTAAATAACCTTTGAAAACTTGCAGTCATGTGTACTAGGACATATCTAAGTCTTCCTACTAGCTGATGTTATAGTCTTAAAACTCCACCAAAAAAAGAATGCAAAGAGAGCTTGCTTACTACCTGACAAAGTATATTATTCACTACTCATCAAAGAAGCTTATTTTTGCAACAGGTGGAGGACTATCACAGAGTTCCATAAACTGATCACACCCAGAGAATACATTTCTGAAAGATGTCCAGCCCTATGTAACATCTACAGTGGGACAAGCTCATGGTCATAGCACATCAGGGGCTGAGAAAGAATACTAATATATCCCTAACTCTCACCAGAACTTCCTCTACACAGTGCATGCACACAGAAGCCACAAAAGCCAAGTGTAAAGGATAGGACTCCTGTGTCAAATTCTTACTCACCCATGGCTCAGGACCACTCAGGAGGCGAGAAGAGAGGTGGAGAAAGATGGTAAGAGTCAGGGCTGCGCCTGAATGAATGAGAAGGAAACAGTCTTCCAGGCCTTGGGGAACTTTCTCATATGAACTTGCAGCATTGGTGACAGTATGTACAAGAAACCTTGCCGACTCAAATAGATAGAACTCAGCACAGAACTGGGGAAATGGGCAGGACCCTAACCAGCGCAGAAAAACTACTGGCAACTAATTACTGTTGGGGTGAGGATGAGTTGATTTTAAGGGAGTGACTCTAGATAGGCTGACTATTCAGGGATGAACTTGCAACAAGGGTCATCTGAGGACAAAAGTTTGAGTTGTTAGGCCCTATCACATATGACAGAATGTATGAATCACCATAGTGGAAGGTATATGGGAGTACACATGGGAAGGGGGGGGTCTAAATTTGATTAAGATGTATTGTATGGAATGCACAAAATTTTGATTAAAAATAAAAATATACTTTAAAGAGATGCAGGGCTGGAGAGATGGCCTAGCGGTTAGGAGCGCCGACGCTCTGCAGAGGACCCGGGTTCGATCCCCAGCACCCACATGAGGCTGAGAGCCGTCTGAACTCCAATTCCAGGAGAACTCCAGTTCCAGGGGAATTACACACCCTCTTCTGACCTCCGCGGCATTGCACGACACGGGTGCACAGACTTGCATGCAGACAGTACATATCATACACATAAAATAAAAATAAAAAAAAATTAAAAAAAAAAAAAAAAAAAAAAAAAAAAAAAAGAGAATGCAGAGATCTCCAAGACCAGCTGAGGCAAGCGCAGGTGCAGGTGCCGGAGCACTGTGAAAGACCCACCCACAGCCCCCCCCACCTCCGCCAACTGGGATTACGAAAGCTCTGAAGGAGGCAAGCAAAGCAAGCCTTCAACACATGAAGAGGCATTTAGGACTTACTGGAATACAGGCAACAAGCAGCTCATGTGCCAGGAACACAAGAAGAGACAACACGGAAGGGGCATGATAATCCCGCATCAAGCTCGACCAAACCTATGGAAGATTCCTAAGTGGGATCCCCCTGGGATGGCCCAGGACACAGATTCAGAAACACAATTGGAACATATTTAAAGAACTACAAGATTATAAAGAGCAAATCAAAGGACTAAGAAAAGAAATGAAGAACTCAAGAAGACCCAGAGAGAGAGAAAGTACAAACTCTGGAGGAGGAATGAAACACTGAAAATCCCATGCTGAAAAAGATAAGGAAACCAACCATCGAAGCAAAGAGCTACAGGAAGAGATCGAGAAGCTCCAAAAAGAAGTAGAAATACTAAAAGAAATCAGAAGGGAAATAAAAAGGAAATAAAAACACTCATCCATTCAAGAGGAAAAGGAATGAAAAAAGCCTCAGAAGCAGAATGGAGGAGCAGAACAAAGAATTTCAGATCCTGGAAGATAACACAGAAAACTAAAACCTCAAGGAAAAGATTACGGAAAAATTTAAAATACACCAAAAGTGGATAACCAGGACCGTGGGTGGGACACTATGAAAAGATCAAAACCTCCGCATCATATAGGAGTAGAGAAGGAAGAAGAATCCCAGAGAATGTATTGATCAGATCTTCAACAGAATAATAGATGAAAACTTCCCCAAACTAAAAAAAGACCAAACCAATACAAATACAAAAGCACATAGAAACTCCAAACAGACAAGATCAGAGAAAAAGAAATTCTCCATGCCCACATCATAGTTAAAATGCTAGACACCCCAAACAAAAAACAAAATCCTTTAAGCCACAAGAGAAAAAAACAAGTGACCTATAAGGGGAAACCTATCAGAATTACAACTGACTTTCAAAACTGAAAACTATGAAAGCAAAGAAGAAACCTGGAGCAAAGCATTCCCAGTGTAAAGGACAATAGATGCCAACCCAGGTTACTATACCCAGCAAAAATGTTGATATATTGAAGGAGAGAGAAAAACCTTCCCCGACATAAACAACTTGAAAGATACATGTCTGGAAAACCAACCCTTCAGAGAATACTTGAAGCAATTCAAAAAAGAAGAAAGGAGCACCATCCCCAGGCACGTAGAAAGAGAAATCAATAAAAGCATAAAACTGCAGAAGTGAAACCTAAACCCAAACCGCAAAGGGATAACAAGGCAAAGGAACAGCAACACAAACCTATCAGTCATAACCTTAAATATTAATGGACTAAACTTCCCCAATCAAAAGACAAGACTGGGGAAATTGGATTAGGAAACAGAATCCATCGATAACTAAAAAAAAAAACAATCTTACCTTCAAGGACAGGCACCACTCTTAAAGTGAAAGGATGGAAAAAAAAAATATTCCAAGCAAATGTACCAAAAAAAGAAAGCAGAGGTGTTGCTATTTTATATCAGACAAAATAGCTTCAAAGTAAAAGAAATCAGAAGAGACAAAGCCATTACTTTTTATCAAAGGAACAATTCACCAAGAAGATTTCACAATTATGAATATATATGCACCCCAACTCTGGTGCACCAAACTTTATAAAGACAATTTCTCCAGGACCACAAGTCACACACTAATCCCCAGTCACTCATAGTAGGGGTATTAAATACCCCACTGAGTCCTTGGTAGGTCAACAAGGGGACAAAGAATAAAACAGAGAGACATTCGAACTGAATGAATGATATGATACCAAATGGACCCTCATAGACCTTCTCCAAAATTCCACTCTAATACCAGAGAATACACTTTCTACTCAGCATCCCCTGAACATTCTCCAAAATCGACCACATACTGGGACACAGAAGAGAAACCTCCATAAATACAAAAAGATTGAAATAATTTCTATGCATTCCATCAGACCACAGTGCAATAAAGTTCAACATAACACTGGATAAGCCCTACTGCCTACAAGAACACATGGAGACTAAACAACACACTCTTGAATAAATGGGTCAAGGAAGAGATAAGAAAGAAAATAAAAGCATTCTGGAACTGAATGACAATGACAATACAATACAACCAAACCTATGGGATACTTTAAAAGCAGTTCCTAAGAGGGAAGTTCATACCCTTGGGTGCCTACATTAGAAAACAAAACAGAAAGAGCACAAGTGAATGATCTAATACTACAGCTAAAAAAAAAAAAAAAAAAAAAAAATGAACCCTAAACGCAGCAGACAGAAGAAAAAAATAACAAAATCAGAGCAGGAATCAATGAAATAAAACAAAGAAAAACAATACAAAAAAATATGAATCCAAAAGTTGGTTCTTTGAAAGCATAAACAAGATAGACAGACCTCTACCCAGTTAAACAAAAAGAAAGAAGAACAACTCCAAATCAATACAATCTATGATGAAAGGGGAAATATCCCAGCAGACCGGAAAAGATCCTGAAAATCATACAGGAATACTTCAGGACCTATCACTCACAAGTTTGAAAACCCTGGAAGAAATGGATGAAATATCTGAAATCTTGGAATCACCAAAGCTCAACCAAGAAGAGATCGACAGCTTAAACAGACCCATAATACATGAAGAAATTAAATGTAATAAGAACCACCCAAACTAAAAAAAGCTCAGGCCCAGAACGTTTCACGACACAAATTCTAAAAACATTTCAAAAAGACCCTACAACCATTATTACTGAAATTGTTTAAGATACAATCAGAGGGAATTCTCCCAAATTCCTTCTTGAAAACCAGCATCACTCCATTACCAAAAACCAGGCAAAAACAACTAAAAAGGAGAATTATAGACCCATCTCCCAATGAACACAGATGCAAAAATTCTAACCGATACTGGAAAATCACATACAGACCCACATCAAGAAGATCATCCATCATGACCAAGTTGGATTCATACCCAGAGATGCAGGATGGTTCAACATATGAAAACAATAAACATCATCAAACACATAAATGGAATAAAGACAAAAACCATGGGCTGGAGAGATAGCTCAGCAGTTAAGGCACCGACTGCTCTTGCAGAGGACCCGGGTTTGTCCCCAGCACCCACATGGCAGCTGAGAACGTCTGTAACTCCAGTTCCAGGAGAACTCCAGTTCCAGGGAATCCGAGACCCTCTTCTGACCTCCACGGCATTGCACAACATGGTGCACAGACCTACATGCAGACAGTACATTCATACACATACAAAATAAATAAATGAATGAATAAATAAATAAATAAAAAAGAAGACAAAAACCACACCATATCTCTGATGCTGAAAAAGCCTTTGACAAAATCCGCATCCCTTCATGCTTAAAGTTCTAGAGGGAATTGGATTGGAGGGTCATTCCTCAATGTAATCAAAGCCATACACAGGAACCCACAGCCAATATCATCCTAAATGGGGAAATGACAGAAACAATCCCTTTAAAGGTAGGAAGCTGGCAACTGCCCCCTGTCACACATCCTCTTCAATTAGTTGCTTGAAACACTTGCTAGAGCACAATAAGGCAAGAAAAGGAGAATTAAGGAGAGTACTAATTGGAAAAGAGGAAGTCAGCTTATCCCTATTTTGTTCATGATATGATTGTTTACTTAAGGGATGCTAAAAAACTCCCCCAGAAAACTCCTAGAAATGATTAACAGCTTCAACAAAGTGGCAGGATACAAAATTAACTAAACAAAAAAAAAAAAAAATGGCCTTTCTTTACAACAAGAACAAGCAACTAGAGAAAGAATTCAAAGAAACCTTCCCACTCACAATAGCCTCAAAAACAATAATATACCTAGGAACAAACCTAACCAAAGACACCAAAGATCTCTACAACAAAAATTTAAACCTTTAAAGAAAGAAATTGAAGAAGACCTCCGAAGATGGAAAACCTCCCATGCTCATGATTGGGAAATAAACAATTTAAAAATGTCCATTCTACTGAAAACTCTTGTACTAGATTTAACGCAATCCAATCAAAATCCCCACAAGAGTTTCTTCACAGGCTTGGAAAAAAAAAGTCCTTAAATTCCTTTGGAAAAACAAAAGACCCCAAATGCCAAAAAAACCCTGAGTGAAAAGAGCTACCAAGGGGGATCTCTATACCAGACTTCACACTATACTACAGGGCTATAGTCATAAAAAAACAGCCTGGTACTGGCACAAAAACAGACCTGTTGACCAATGGAACAAACCAAAGATCCACAACCTGAGCACATACAATTTCAAGCCATCTCATTTTTGACAAGGGGCAAGAAGCCACAATGGAGGAAAGACAGCATCTTCAGCAAGTGTCTGGCACAAACTGGATCACCACTTGTAGAAGAATGAAATTAAACCCCTACTCTCAACCCTGTACAAAAGTCAACTCCAGATGGATCAAAGACCTCAACGTGAAACCCCAAACTCTGAAGGCGATAGAAGGAAAAAGTTGGCAGCGACTACAAGAACATAGGCGTAGGGAAAAGACTTCCTAAATCAGCAGCTGCACAAGAATAAAGGTCGAACAATTGATAATGGGACCTCATTAAACTCAAAAGCTTCTGGTACCTCAAAAGAAACAATCAGGACAATCAGGGAAGTGAAGGAAATCCCACAGAGTGAGGAAACCTTCACGCAGAAACATCTGACAAAGCATTGACATCAAGAATATATAAAATCAAAAAACAAAGAAAAAAAAAAGACCCACTCAATAGATGGAGCAAAGAACTGAACAGACACTTCACAAGTGAGAAATTAGAGAAATAGAAATCACTTTGAGATATCATCTTTACTCCAATAAGACTGGCTAGGATCAAGACAAAAAACAATGATACCAAGTGCTGGAGAGGTTGTTGTGGGAAAAGGGGAACACTCATCCACTGCTGGGTGGGATGTAAACTCGTACACCATTTGACAAGCAGTGTGGAGAACCCTTGGAAGACCATCGAATGAACTTGCTCACCGACCCAGCCATACCACCACTCCTAGGCATGTACCCTCAAGACTCACCCCACTGCAGAGATACATGCATGGCCATGTTTATTTCAGCTCTCTTCACAATAGCAAGGAGCTGGAACCAACCCAAATGCCCCTCAACTGATGAGTGGATAGAGAAAATGTGGTACATCTACACAATGGAGTTCTATGCAGCAGTAAAGAAAGACGACATCAGAGGAAGGTGGATCTTTGTGAGTTCAAGGCCAGCCTGGTCTACAGAGTGAGTTCCAGGACAGCTGGGGCTACAGGGAGACCTTGTTTCGAAAAGACCAAAAAAAAAAAAAAGAATGAACTATAGTTCCTCATGTCACAGGTGAATCTCTGTGAGTTCAAGGCCAGCATGGTCTATAGAGCGAGCTCCAGGACAGCTGGGACTAAAGGGAGACCCTGTCTCGAAAATACCAAAATAAATAAATAAAGTTGGAAAACATAAGCCTCAAAGAGACTTATAAGTTTGGACACTGAAATTTTGGCTTCTGTTTCTTCTGTACTGAGCCTTTACCAGCTAACAAGTTTTATGGCCAAGAAATGCAGGTGTGAAAAAGGAAAAAAGTGCACGCACTAGAGAAACCTAGTTCTCAGCATTTAAAATACTTTCAGAGCTTCCTTGTGATATATGTAAATAGATCTCAGAACAAGAAAGACTAATGCCTTCCAAAGTCACCCTGAAAACAGGCTGGATTGTGCTGGTTCAAATGACAGGGTGGAGGTTTGGGTAGCTGTAGAAGATTGTTTTTTCTTTGTAGCCCAGGCTGGCCCCAAACTTGCTCTTTGGCCAGGCATGACGTTGAACTTCTGATCCTCCTATCTCTACCTCCTGCTGAGATTACAGGCTCATGCCCCCATGCCTGGTTTTATGCAGTGCTGGCAACGGAATCGAGGGCTTTGTGCATGCTAGGCAAGCACTTTATCAACTCAAGCCACATTCCCGGCTGCAAGTCTTTTGAGCTCAGTAAAAAAGACTCATGCTTGGGGCTGGAGAGATGGCTTAGTGGTTAAGAGCGCCGACTGCTCTTGCAGAGGACCTGGGTTCCATCCCCAGCACCCACATGGCAGCTGAGAACCATCTTTAACTCCAGTTCCAGAGGAATCCAAGGCCCTCTTCTGACCCCCATGGCATTGTACAACATGGGTGCACCAACCTACATGCAGACAGTACACTCATACACATAAAAAAATTTTAAAAATGCTCATCTACCAGATGCCCAAGCTTACCTCTGACTGCTCCCACTTTTCAAATCTGTGGTCCTGATGGCTACATATCCCAATGATTTAACCTTGTCCCATTGTTTCAAACCATTTAGGTCTACAGCCAGACAAGACTGGAATCTGTGTTTTTTCTAGATTTTAAAGGAATTCCCCTTTCTTCAGATGAAATTTTCACTCACTGTCTCCCTTCCTTTTCCACACCCACACACACTCTCCCACTTGGTACACACTGTCCCTCACCTTGGCAACCTGAGTGGCTAAAACCTGAGTAGTCTCAGTTTCATTTCTCTTGTGGAAGCCATAAGACCATTGCAATTTCTCAAAAATGGCAACAAAGCTTAAGTCACCAGAGTATCTTTCCATTGGCTCATAAGAGGAGTGCTGAGGTCTGGAAATAGAAGCACTGTAGGCATTTCAGGGGAGACATGACTAATATTGGTATCTACAAAATTGCTGAAAGGGCTGGAGAAAGAGGCTCTAGGCTGAGCTTCTTGAAAATACTCTTGGGGCTCCCAGAACTACCTTGCTTAGACCAGGGGAGTGGGCACCCTGGTGGTTAAATGGTCTGCTCAAACCTCAGTGCCTAACTCTCAGCATTCGTGAATGAATGAATGAGTTACATACGGTGATCATTGTCTCCAGAGAGGACCGGGAACATGGGCTTCAAACTCTCTGGCCAGACTTCCATTCTTTCACCTTTTGCCTTCTAATTCCCAACCCTAAACGCCTCACGTGAGCAAATGAGCCATGCGTGCCCAGAACTTTCCAGTTTGGACACCAACAGTCCTGTATCCCAGAAAACATTCTGACCTGAGCTAACTGGAATAGTTGTTCACCCTGCACCCCAGCTTCAGACTCAGTCTCTCCCACTCACATCTAGAGTATTGGAGAGGAGAGAGTTAACCACCACCAAGGATTATAAAAAAGCCATATGGAAACTTACCACTTTGTAAGCTAATTTTTTAAAATTTGTTTTTCAAAAAGATTCTGAGGGCTGCAGAGATGGCTCAGCAGTTAAGAGCAGTGATTGCTTGCAGAGGACCTGGGTTGGGTTCCCAGCACCCACATGGCAGCTAACAACTGTCCCTAACTCCAGTTCTAGAGGATCCAACATCCTCTCTGACTTCCTCAGCCATTTCACAACATAGGTGCATGCAGGCAATACACTCATACACATACAATAAAAATAATAAATAAATGATTTTTTATTTTTTTTTAAGATTTTTTAAAGAGTTTGAACAGAGATACCCACCATGGATGAAACCATAGGTTCAAATATGTATTTGGCTGGTGAGATGGCTCAACAGGAAAAGGCACTTGCCACCAATCCTGAAGACTTTAGTTCAATCCCTGGACTCACAAGTTGGAAGGAGAGAAGCAACTCCTGAAGGTTTTCCTCTGCACATGCAGACACACACACACTAAATTAATGATCATATAACTTAAAGAAATTTTAAAGAGCAACAGGAACCTGAGAAAGGAGGGAGATCACACAGCACAGAGCTGACAGCACCACATCCTGTGCTTCTAGCATGTGCTAGGAAGTCTAGGAAGTCTCTTTAACAGGACCCTGATCAGTTCCTTTTTGACACTTTGCGAATTCAAACCTTTCAGTGACAGCTCTTCTCCCCTCACAGGCTCCAGTATTTTTTTTTTTAATTTACTTATTTATGTGTATGAATGTACTGTCTGCATGTAGGTTTGTGCACCCGTGTCGTGCAATGCCGCGGAGGTCAGAAGAGGGTGTCGGATTCCCCTGGAACTGGAGTTCTCCTGGAATTGGAGTTACAGATGGTTCTCAGCTGCCATGTGGGTGCTGGGGATCGAACCCGGGTCCTCTGCAAGAGCAGTCGGTGCTCTTAACTGCTAGGCCATCTCTCCAGCCCCAGGCTCCAGTATTCTTGTACTCAAGGCCACTCATGATCTGGGTGTCTGCTCTGTTACTATGTACGATGCACATCTGGCCTCAAGCAAACCTCAACAAGTTCCCTTCCATGGCCCTCTGCCTGGATTGCATCTTTCCACCTATCTGCCTAACTTAACCCTCTTAACTTGCAAGGCCCAGCTGAAGCCCCACCTACCTCATAATGCTTTCCTGGAAGAGCCCATATGGGCTTGGTCAGTAACTCCTTTGTAATACCTCCCCACTGCTGACAAGCTTCCAGTAAATCACCTGAAACACCCCTCTGCCATCTAGCATTAGCCCAAATATGTAACAATAAAATGTGGTAACTTTGGTCAGACTTGTCAATCTGTCTCATAGAATGTCAAGTGCCTCCCAACCTCTGGCACCCCAAACCACAAAGTGCTCAGTTGGCCACATTGTGGCCAGTACGACTAGTTAGCTTCCCTAGGACATATTTAACATTCTGTCGTTTGTCCTGCTTTCCACCTGAAGCCAAGTGGTAGCATGACAAAGAAAGCAAGATCCAGGCGATGGTATGAAAACCAACCAACCAACCAACCAACCAACCAACCAACCCCACAGCCAGAGCAGGAACAGGGACATGCAGGAAGCAGCATTCAAGCCTACAACTTTCAGGTATCTGGGAACCACAGAGAAGGCAGGAACATGAAGTACTTGAAAGAGTCACCGGGATGCTCCTAGAAGGATAGCAAAGGAGCTACACAATCTGGGATGAAATGCAATGTGGCCATCTCATGAAACACAAGCACCTTCCCCTCCATTTGTGTGCAGGACCTGCACATGCCTGTTACTTATGGCAATTCGAATAGCTAATACAATAAACCCTATCCCTCCTCCAACTGCAGGCATTTTATTTTTTTTTAATTTTTTTTATTAATTTTATTTATTTCTGTATGTGTATGAATGTACTGTCTGCATGCAAGTTTGTGCACCTGTGTCGTGCAATGCCGCGGAGGTCAGAAGAGGGTGTCGGATTCCCCTGGAACTGGAGTTCTCCTGGAATTGGAGTTTCAGATGGTTCTCGGCCGCCATGTGGGTGCTGGGGATCGAACCCGGGTCCTCTGCAAGAGCGGTCGGCGCTCTTAAGCGCTAGGCCATCTCTCCAGCCCCAACTGCAGGCATTTTAAATGCAAGGTAGTTAGTTCCTCAAATGCCACTTTGTACCCCTGTCAAAATAGTTCCAGAGAGGATGCGCGATAATCATCTTGTGCTTCCTGATTTCTATAATGCTGCAGACACATAGTAAAACAGTCTAGAAGACCACTAGCTAACCCTAAATAACAGACACACGCCAATTTGGAATGTTACTAATCACTATTATTGATGGCTAAAATATGCATTAAAATTATTTTGCTGCCAGGCATGGTGGTGCATGCTCCCCCAGCACTTGGGAGACAGAGGCAGGTGGATCTCTGAGTTCAAGGCCAGCCTGGTCTACATAATGAGTTCCAGGCCAGTTGGGGCTACAGGGAGACTGACTGCTCTTGCAGAAGACCTGGGTTCAATTCCCAGCACCTACAACATGGTGGCTAACAACCATCCAGAACTCTAGTTCCAAGGGAGCTTCTGACCTTCGTGGGCATTGCCTGACATGGGTGCACTTACACACATGCAGGCAATTACACTCAGCACATAAAATAATAAATAAAAAAATTAAAAATCATTTGGCTTCACAGCAATACATTTTAATCATAAAATTAATGGTCTCGCCAAGCGTGGTGGTGCATGCCTTTAATCCTAGCACTCAGGAGGCAGAGGCCAGCCTGGTCTACAGAGCGAGTTCCAAGACAGCTGGGGCTACAGGGAGACCCTGTCTCGAAAAGACCCCCCCCCAAAAAAAATGGTCTCACCCAGGCGTGGTGGTGCACACCTTTAATCCCAGCACTCGGGAGGCAGAGGCAGGCGGATTTCTGTGAGTTCAAGGCCAGCCTGGTCTACATAGCAAGCTTCAGGCCAGCTGGGACTAAAGGGAGACCCTGTCTCTAAAATACCAAAAAAAAAACAAACAAAAAAAACTTTTCATACATAGCGCAAGCACTAAGGGTATTAGCACATTGTGCACAATCCATAATCCAATTCCAGACAAAAACCTGTGTTCCCTGCACAGTTTTTCTATCTTGACATCCTTGCCTCCACTCAGAAAGCCCCCCATTACGTCCTCTTGGCGTCTGCATACTGAAATACCATTCCGTCTTTCATGCTATCTCTTCCATAGCTTGTCCTCAGCCCTAGGGTCTCTTCCTGATTGGTAGCATGTTTGTGCTCTCTTCAGGCATTTTACCTTATTTCGTGGTACACAGGAGTTGGTCCTTGATAGCAAGTCTGTTCTTACCTTCAGTTGGCTGTGGTTGGCTCTAGCCAGACCTGCCAAGCTCAGGTATCAGAGCCCTTGAACAGACTAGACATCGCTGCACAGCTGCAGCAGACAGGCACATGTATAATATCCATTTGTCCCTTTGCAACTTACACCAAAGCAAAATAGAGCTGGCAGCATGACACAATATCATATCTGGAACCTGGTTATTAGATCCAGGAGATGGAGATTTTGACTGTTCTGCAATTATATGAAATAATGACAGTGCTGTTTTAGTATGACTTACAAAACCAAACCTCAGTTCTAAGCTGTACAAAGGAACACTGTGGCTTAGTATCACTTTTGTTTTGGGGTATTTAAACCATGTGATGTCAAGCTTAGAGGAAATGGGGAATATTTTCATTAACAGCAGTCAGGAAGACCCATATCCTTTCTTCTCAAGGTTTGATCAAAAGAATAGCCCAGTGTGGTGGCGCACACCTTTAATCCTAGCACTTGGGAGACAGAGGCAGGTGGATCTTTGTGAGTTCAAGGCCAGCCTGGTCTACATAGTGAGTTCCAGGACAGCTGGAGCTACAGGGATACCCTGTCTCAAAAAGGCCAAAAACAAAAAACAAAAAATCTTTAAGAAGTGGCCCAAGGGCCAGGCCTGATGGTACACACCTGTCAGCCCTGCACGAGGGAGGCTGAGGCAGGAGAATAGCAAGTTCAAGGCCAGCCTGGGCTTACAAAGAGAAGATTATCTTAAGAAAAAAAAAAAAAAATAGGTGGACCAAGAAAGAATCCTAACTGCCTATAAGAACAGCTTGATATTTAGCAGATACCCTCTGAAACTTATCTTGGCTTGAATTAAAATGTCAACCCAGCAGATACATTTAATCAGTTTACACAATGGATTCTCTAGTAACTAAAGTGCCAAGACTGGCCTTCAGGAGATAGATCAGTTCAAAAATAGAAGTTGTACATTGTGGCAGGGGTATAAGGCTCCTAAAGTTCTTTTCAGTATAGAATTCCTTTCTAATGATAAAAGGCACCACCTGCGGAGCTGGCACTGGCTGCTCTCGCAGAGGACCCAGGGTTCAGTTCCTGGCACCCACATCATGGCTAACAACAGTTCTTAACTCCAGTTCCATGGGATCTGATGCCCTCTCTGGCCTCCCCAAGCATTGCATGCATTTACAGCAGTTAAATGCAAAGCACTCATGCACATAAAATGAAAATAGATAGCACTACCTGCTTATAAGAAAATCTGAGAAATGGACAGTGGAGAGAAGAGAATAAAAATTTTCTGTCTGCGGGCTGGAGAGATGGCCTAGCGGTTAAGAGCACTGACCGCTCTTGCAGAGGACCCAGGTTCGATCCCCAGCACCCACATGGCAGCCGAGAGCCGTCTGAAACTCCAATTCCAGAACTCCAGTTCCAGGGGAATCCGAAGCCCTCTTCTGACCTCCGCTGCATTGCACGACATGGGTGCACAAACTTGCATGCAGACAGTACATTCATATACATACAGAAATTAAAAAAAAAAATTCCTGTCTGCTTCAATCTTACCACTATCCCTGGTATGTGCCAACCAGTTCCCTAATTTCTCACCTATCTATTTGAGGTTCCTGAAGTTCCTGAGAATAACCAAGTTAAAAAAAGACTTAAGCTGAATGACCACCAGCTTGTTTACAGAAAGACCAGCAGAGAGTAATTGAGGTAGCTTCTCCAGGGTGCAGCCTTGTGCTATAAATACCTCCCTTGCACCACCACAACATTTTAATGGGTTCCCCAGGTACTTTAGAGAGCAGCCTTCAATTATCTGACAGATTAAAATAACCTGGCCTTGGAATTAAAGTCGAACTCAAATCAAGCAGGAAAACTGAACTCAGGCTGCAGCAGTCCTCCATGGCCAAGGCTCTGAACTTTTTTTTTTTTTAATCTTTTTGGGACTTGTAGCTCCAGCTGGCCTGCAACTTACTGTGTAGATCAGGCTGGCCTCAACCTCACAAAGATCTGCCTGTCTCTGCTTCTCCAGTGCTGGGACTAAAGACATGCACCACCACACCTAGTTATGAACATGGCTTTCATTCCTGCTCCATTTTGTCCTAACTAGAAGGAATGTTCAGTCAGCAGAGGGAGATCCACACACGTAATTCCATTTCTGAAGACCTGTAAGGAAGTTTTGGTCAAGGAATTTGGCTAACTCTCCCAATAACCCAAAAGGTATTTAAGCAGGTGTTGAGTATGTCAAAAACTACTCTTTACAACAAAGATCTGACTTTAAAAACTGCTTTTTAGGGGGCTGGGAGATGGCCTAGCGGTTAAGAGCACCGACTGCTCTTGCAGAGGACCCGGGTTTGAGCCCCAGCACCCACATGGCGGCTGAGAACCGTCTGTAACTCCAATTCCAGGAGAACTCCAGTTCCAGGGGGAATCCAACACCCTCTTCTGACCTCCGCGGCATTGCACGACATGGGTGCACAAAACTACATGCAGACAGTACATTCATACACATAAATAAAATAAAATAAAATTTTTTTTCTTTTTATATGGAAAGCTTCACAAATTTACGTGTCATCCTTGCGCAGGGGCCATGCTAATCTTCTCTGTATCGTTCCAATTTTAGTATATGTGCTGCTGAAGCTAGCACTAAAATAAAAATTTAAAAACTTTTTAGCCACCTGTGTTTGTACATACCTATAGTCCCAGCACTAGAAAGGTGGAGGAAGGAGGATCAGGAGTTCAAGGACAGCCAAGGCTCCAAGGGACCTGATCTCAAACAAAATCTAAAAAACTACTTTTGAAAGCTTCCAGAGGGAAGGGGGGGGGCGGCAAAAGACCACAATGAATAAGCCAAAGGAAGTTTAAGGAAAAAAAAGAATGCCAGGCATGGTGGCAGAGGCAGGCGGATCTTTGTGAGTTCAAGGCCAGCATGGTCTACATATAGAGTTCCAGGACAGCTGGGGCTCCAGGGAGACCCTGTCTCAAAAAGACCAAAAAAAGGAACTTCACAGATAGCTATAAAGCTCTGGTTTCCACTAGTGAAATCAGATTAACTGAAGGAAATCATTTGGTTCAAAAACGTGTTAAAACTCAGAAGTAGTTACAACAGCAGTTTTCAATTACACAGAAAAACTGAGGTATTACATATAAACAATGACGGAAATGAGCATAATGGTCCATGCCTATAACTGCAATACTCAGAAGGCTAAGCCAGCAGGATTGCTGAAGATTCAAGGCTAGCCTGCAATTTATGATGGGTTCCAGCAGGCCAGCATGGGTGGGCTATAGAGAGATGCTATCTAAAAAAGAAAAAAAGAGGATGGATCCATTGCCTTAACTGAAAAGTTCACTGCAGAAGACAGAATGGAGTATGGAGGTGTATCGGTACCAAACTGATAGAACTTAATTCTTTCACAGAAGGACTGAATTACCAAAGATGACAACAGAGTATCAGGAAAGAGGAAAATAATAAAGAAGCTGCATGTTTTGGCAGAAAATAAATAAATAAAATGAGCAAAAAAGAAAAAGTGGTTATAAGAAGAAACCATTTATCCCTCGTCTATGGATGCTAGTGCCAATTACCTAGTTGTAAGTATTTCTTGTGTAAGGCCCCTTGAACTTTTGTCCAAGCAGTTGGGAGTGATGCATATGGGAAACAACAACAACAACAACAACAACAGAAAGGACTGCATCAAAGAACTGACTGAAACAGTGAACTTCTGCTCAAAACAGTCAACTTCCACATGGAGAATTTTGAGAAAGACTGAGAAAGAGATGGAAAGCATGTTTGGCAGAATACATGAGCTCTGGTGGGGTGGGGGGATAGGGTGGGGGACACAGGTCTAGATTTGATAATCTTGTACAAAATATATATTTTTTAAAAAAGTTAAAAAAACGATTAAAGGAACATAAATACAGAACAGGTACAAAGAGTGGGAAAGGAATAATTTTTTTTTTTTTTTTTTTGGTCTTTTTGAGACAGGGTCTCCCTGTAGCCCCAGCTGTCCTGGAACTCACTCTGTAGACCAGGCTGACCTTGAACTCACAAAGATCCGCCTGCCAAGTCTAGTCCCAAGTGCTAGGACTAAAGGCATGCGCCACCACACCCGGCGGAAAGGAATAATTTTATCTGGAAAAAAAAAGATTCCAGAACATACTTACTTTTTTTCAAGACAGGGTATCCCTATAACCCCAGTTGTCCTGGAACTTGCTATGTAGACCAGACTGGTCTCAATCTCACAGAGGTTTGCCTGCCTCTGTCTGCTGAGTGCTGGGTTTATATACCCAGCCAGAACACGTACACTTTTACTTACACACTTACACACACACACACACACACACACCTTTTCTTTTCTTTTCAAATGTGAATGGCATTAAAAAAAAACTTATTCCCCAAAGCCAAGAATTGAAGAAAGAAAAAAGAATCAGGGTCAAGTGAAATGCAAATCACAGAGGTGCACATTCTCAAAAAAGAAGAAATAATCCGGAGTGGTGGTGCACGCCTTTAATCCCAGCACTCAGGAGGAAGAGGCAGTCTGATAGCAAGTCCCATAGTGGGAGCTACAAGGAGAACCTGTCTCAAAAAGACCCCCCAAAAAAGTAATTATTGTACAAAGAAATCTTTCATTAGAAACATGGATGTCAAAGGGGAAGGAAGTTTTTCCTGGGAAAAACAGAAATAACATTGCAAACATCAGTTCTGAAAGACTGCTTAGAGAAACATCAATTTACCAAAAAAAAAGGGGGGGGATACACATTGTTAAAGCATCCTAAAGACTCTATTTGAGTGTACAAATGTGTAAAAGACATGAACCTACACCCTTTGGATATCTCTAAGGAATGGATTCATGGAAAAGGGGCATCATCTATTTATTTATTTTGCATAACTCAAGCTATTTATTACATAACCCAAGCTATTTATTATATTACAACCTGACTGAAAGTTTTCAAATATTACAATGCAAAGTATTGCATTGTAAAACACTGCTATAGGTGGGGCTGTGAAGTCTTCCCAGAAGGGTTATGGAAGTGAACTGTACAAGGCCCTACAGAAGAAGCCCTGGAACTGGAGCCTATCCAGGTGCGAAGTGCCTCTTGCCTAGGGGATTAAAGGCCACAAGAATGCTGTGAAAACAGGCTGTGAGTCCAGCAACACGTGGGGCTCTCTAAGAAAGAAGACTTAAGGGGCTGGAGAGATGGCCTAGCGGTTAAGAGCGCCGACTGCTCTTGCAGAGGACCCGGCATCGATCCCCAGCACCCACATGGCGGCTGAGAACCGTCTGTAACTCCAATTCCAGGAGAACTCCAGTTCCAGGGGGATCCGAGACCCTCTTCTGACCTCCGTGGCATTGCACGACACGGGTGCACAGACCTACATGCAGACAGTACATTCATACACATAGAAAATAAATAAATAAATAAATAAATAAATAAATAAATAAATAAATAAATAAATAAATAAATAAAAATTAGAAAGAAGAATTAAAGGGCATCGGCAAATTGTGTCCATTCTTGGGATTTAAACGTGCCACAAGTTTCAAAGTAACGAGAATGAGTCTCCCGAAAAATTCATAGAAGGGACCACGGGTGCAAAGCAGGAAACTCGTTGCAGGAACTGGAGGACAGTTTCCCAATGACCTCTGAGCCCAATGCACCACTCCACCAGCCTAGGGGAGAGGGTCAGACAGGGAATGACACGGTTCTCGTTTACTCACGCCGGGCGGTCACCGGCTCATCCCTCTGATCTCTCCAGAGACCTCCTGAAAACAGAAACCAAGGAGACACTGGGAAAGAACCCAAGCCTCAAGAGTCGGCCGGTGTGGTTGCTGTTCTGGATGGGTTGGGCCCAGTGCAGGCCAGGCGACACGCCCGCCCCGGGCCCAGATTCAAGAATATCGGGTGGGAATTGCCCCGCCCAGCCAGAGCCGCGGACCGCTCACGAGGCCACGCGCGTGTCTCTGCTGATGACAAAAATGCCCTCGGAGTGTGGCCAAAGTGAGTGCGCGGGGCTCGGGGAGTTGCGAGCGATCCCCAAGCCACCAGAGCCATCGTGGGGCCCCAGGAGGACGGCGGGTGGACCGGAGAACGCCCTGGAGCCAAGCCTACTTCCGTTTCAACTTCCTGGACCGCCCAGGCCAGAGCTAAAATAAATAAATAAATAAATAAATAAATAAATAAATAAATAAATAAATAAATAAATAAATGAATGAATGAATGAATGAATGAATGAATGAATGAATGAACGAACGAACGAACGAATGAATAATAAATAAATAAATAAATGAATGAATGAATGAATGAACGAACGAACGAACGAACGAACGAATGAATAAGTCCTCCAGGGACCCCGCCCCTTAGCCAGTCCGGCGGATCTGTGGGTGGCTCACCTTGGAAACTTGTTTAGGTTAGCAAGACAAAATGTACAACATAAGCAGGGCGTGGTAGCACTCAGGAGGGTGAGGCAGGTGGACTTCTGTGAGTTCAAGGCCAGCCTGGTCTACATAGCGAGCTCCAGGAGGGCTGAGACTAAAGGGAGACCCTGCCTCAAAAAAGACCAAAAAACAAAACTGTGTAACACAAAAACCTCTAGAAAAATACACTCTATGCCGAGCCTGATGGCACACGCCCAGCATTAGGGAGGCTGAGGAGGATCACGGGTTCGAGGCCAACCTGGGCTACGTGGGAAGATCCATTCAAAAAAAAAACAGAAAAAGAAAATTCCACTTTAACCAAGTCATTCAACATAATTACAAGTAAAACAACTTAACCAAAAAGAGGAACTTCCCTGTAAGGAAAACATTTAAAACTCACTTCCAAACCAAAGAAATTGTTTGTTTGTTTGTTTGCAATGCTGGAGTTGAGCTTGGTGTTTCGTGTTAGATATGGGCTTCCCAGAATTCCAAGGGACAGACAAGATGTCCACTTCCACCAGAGGATGTCATTCTTCTGACCTCTTCCCCGGCCCCACGGTTATGGTTATAAATGGGTGGGCCAGGCGGGCGTGGTGGTGCAGGCCTTTAATCCTAGCACTGTGGAGGCAGAAGCAGGCGGATCTTTGTGAGTTCAAGGCCAGCCTGGTCTACAGAACAAGTTCCAGGACAGCTGGGGCTACAAGGAGACCCTGTCTCGATAAGACCAAAAAAAAAAAAAAAAAAAATTAACTGGGTGGGCCTCAGTGGCCGTGAGGCTCCAGCTGTTGTCTACCACGTGTTCTACCACGTGTCAACAGGTGGCCCCCTGTGGCAACTAAAGTAAATCATGCTCCCAGAGTGACTTAAGTCTCGTGTGCCTTTATTTTATCCGGAGTTGGCGCCATTATAACCTAACATTTTGTTCAACGAAACTTTTTGAACTACAAGAAGGGTGGAGGGGAAAAAAAAAAAACACAAAAATCCCTACCCTTTCATCTGAAACTTCTCATCCAGAGCAGTTTTGGATTTTAGATCATGCATGTGGGTCTCAGTCCAGAAAGACTAACAGATGCTACCCCTTCTGGCTCCGAGTTTATAGTGTAGGACTCCATTTCAAAGGTCAATTAGACCAGAGAGCTTTAGAGCTCAGGAATTTACTCCCAGTTCCCGGGAACTACTTAACTCTGAATTTTGTTCTGTTGCATTCCTTTGTGAAAGTTCAGAGGAACTTGCCCTTTCGTACAAATCCAGACTTGGTGAAGCGAAAACATCCTGAAATCCTCCAAGAGTTCTGTATATTTGAAGGGGATGGGAAAGATGGGCTTACTTGAAGGCTTAAATATATATATATATA
>VZQC01007398.1:2864093-2902747 GCA_009823505.1 Rhizomys pruinosus | reverse complement strand
TTGTTTGTTTGTTTTTGGTCTTTTTGAGACAGGGTCTCCCTGTAGCTCCAGCTGTCCTGGAACTCACTCTGTAGAGCAGGCTGGCCATGAACTCACAAAGATCTGCCTGCCTCTGCCTCCCAAGTGCTAGGATTAAAGTCGTGTGCCACAACACCCAGCTGTTTTTGATTTTTTAGCCACATGTTCAATGTCCTACTTTGCTTCTCTGTTGCTATGATAAACCACTCTGACCAAAAACAACCTGGGGAAGAAGGACCTTATTACATCTTATAGGCTATAGCCCTTCATCAAGCAAAGCCAAGCCAGGAACTCAAGGCAGGAATCTGGAGGCAGGAACTGAGGCAGAGACCAAGGAAGAACACTGCTTACTGGCTTGCTAGTCCTAGCTTCCTCAGCTACCTTTCTTACACAGCTCAGACTTACCTGCCTGGGGATGGCACTGCCTACAGTGGGCTGAGCCCTCCAACATTAATTAGCAATTTTAAAAATGCCACAAAGGCTGGGTGTGGTGGCGCACGCCTTTAGTCCTAGCACTTGGGAGGCAGAGGCAGGTGGATCTTTGTGAGTTCAAGGCCAGCCTGGTCTACAAAGTGAGTTCCAGGATAGCTGGGGCTACAGGGAGACCCTGTCTCAAAAAGACACACACACACACACACACACACACACACACACACACACACAAATGCCACAAAGACATAGCCACAGGCCAATCTGATAGAAGAAATTGCTCAGTTGAGGTTCCCTCTTCCCAGGTGACACTAGTTTATGTCAAGTTGACAAAATTAAGCATCACAACCAGTCATCTCCAAGAAAGCAGCACTTACAAGAACAGGAACATGCCTGGGATCTACCCTTGTGTTTATGGAAGCATCATCTCCTAATGCAATTCTTCTTGATATTGCACTTTAAGTTGCACTTTAAGTTGCACTTTAAGTTTTTCTGGCTCATGTACCTAGGTCTCATCCTTTCATTCCATAGCTTCCAAAGGGCTTTTAGTAATTCTGATGCTGCCAAAAATGGACTATGAATTATTATTAAGAACTCTGTGGTGTCCAGGAAAAAGACAATGGGAAGGGAAACCCACAAAACAATCCTGCAATTTTGAGGTATTTGGCTTTCAACTTGGAATGACGAGATACTCTCTACCAGAAGAATCTTCTGTTTTTATTTTTTATTAATTTTATTTATTTCTGTATGTGTATGAATGTACTGTGTGCATGCAAGTCTGTGCACCCATGTCGCGCAATGCCGCGGAAGTCAGAAGCAGGTGTCAGATTCCCCTGGAACTGGAGTTCTCCTGGTATTGGAGTTTCAGACGGTTCTTGGCCACCATGTGGGTGCTGGGGATCGAACCCGGGTCCTCTGCAAGAGCAGTCGGAGCTCTTAACCGCTAGGCCATCTCTCCAGCCCTGAATCTTCTGTTTTTAACTTGATGGTACTGAAGCAAGTATTCACCAATAGAAGTTTATCCCAACACACAGATCCTATCTCTTGAACAAGGTTAATGCAGCCAGGTGTGGGGAGATAGTGCATAGAACTCCAAAAGGAGCTCCTTCAACTCCACAAAGCTCATTAAACCAGAGGCTGCTGAATACTCTGTTAGACTATTTGATTGGTTCACTTCAGTATTGCTCTGAGCTGCCAACCACACATGAGTTTTACATTCTTCAGTTGTATCCTTGGGCAACAACATTCTAAAGTGGAAATCTCCTTCCTGAGTCAAAATGAATCTTTCTAGGCTATTTTCTTTGATTATTCACTATCTTAGGAGATTTGGGGATGCTTGCAGCTAGGTGAGGATTCCCAGATGTGCAATTTGTTATATGCCTTCACCCATACACATTGCTATTGATTTAGCAGTTCCTACATTCATCAATGGGTTAAAATCTATGTCAGTCACCCAATGTAGTGGCACAAAACCTTTAATCCCAGCACTCAGGAGGTCGAGGGAAGCAGATCTCTGTGAGATCAAGGCCAGCTTGATTGTATGTAGTGGCTTCAGGCCAGCTGGGGCTATTGGGAGGGAGACCCTGTCTCCAACAAAAACAAACAAACAAACAAACAAACAAACAGAACTATGTCAATCAATACTTATTTTGATATTAAACTTAACCCCGATTTGGCCCAGAAAAGATCTCTAACATGTTCCTTTGGTTCTTTGAGCACTTTATTTATCTATATCACATCCCAAAATTCCATGCACTATTGTTTCCCTGCCCCAGTGCTAGGCATAGTCATTTCTTTAAGGAGTTTTGATATTAGTTAAGCAGTTAATGTTTATAAGCCAAGACTCAGATGCTATATATGCTCATTGCTATAGGTAGGTAAATGCTTCAAAGCCCTCTCAATGAACAAGCCTGGCCTCCATTTCAGAGATGGATGCCTTTGCTTCCTGAGTGTTGGGATTAAAAGGATGAGATAGTATACTCAGCTAAATGTAAACATTTTTGGAAACTGTGAAATATAAATTATATTTACAAAAATGTATAAAGCAATTTTAACTTCATGTGTGTATTTAAGTTTTTACTATTTTGTTTTATTTTTATTTATTTATTTAAAAAGTTTTTTTGTCTTTTTGAAACAGGGTCTCCCTGTAGCCCCAGCTGTCCTGGAACTCACTTTGTAGACCAGGCTGGCCTTGAATTCACAAAGATCTGCCTGCCTCTGCCTTTTGTGCTAGGATTAAGAGCATGTGCCACCATGCCCGGCTTATTTTATTTATTTTTATGTGTATGATTGTACTGTCTGCATGTAGGTTTGTGCACCCATGTAGTGCAATGCCATGGAGGTCAGAAGAGGGCATCTGATACCCTGGAATGGGAGTTACAGACGGTTGTTGGCCACCATGTGGTTTCTGGGAACCAAACTGATGTCCTCTGCAAGAGCTGCCTGTGCTCTTAATTGCTGAGCCGTCTAGTAATTTTTTTTTTAAGCTTTAGGGAAATTTTATTAGAATTTAAGGAAAAGCATAAATATATCTCATTTAAGGGAAAAGATTTATGGCAACCCATAAATCTTAGCAGCTGTCTTGAGGAGGAGAATAGAGAGGAGAAAGAAAAAGAAAACATAAAGTTATGCCCATTTAGAGTCAACAGTGGGGGTCAGATGCCTTCCAGACTAGCTGCCATATGGCAGGGAGTGGAAGGGAGCTTTAAAGAAAATGAGAGCGCCTGGGATGGCGCCTGCCTTTAATCCCAGCACTCAGGAGGCAGAGGCAGGGGGATCTCTGTGAGTTCAAGGCCAGCCTAGTCTACAAAAGTGAGTTCCAGGCCAGCTGGGGCTACAGGGAGACCCTGTCTCAAAAAAGACCCCCCCCAAAAAAATTAAATCCAGAGCTAAAGTTTCAGCCCAATTGGTATGGTAGCATGCCTGCCTAAAATGCACAAGGCCCTGGTTTGATTCTCAGCACCACAAAAAGTAGGTATGGTGGTTCGTGCCTGTAACCTCAGCAATTGGGAGGTGGAGGCAGGAGGATCGGAAACCTGGGACACAGGAGATCACATCCAAAAAATTGTTTTGTTTTTAATTTTCCCATTAAAAGACTTCTGTTAACAAAATAAATAGACTAGCTGAAAATATTTTCAATGTCTATCTCACACTGGAATAAGCATATGATGAACTCATACAACTGAATAACAAGATAAATGGCTCATATTATTATTATTATTATTATTATTATTATTATTTATCAGTGTTTTTTGAGACTGGATCTCCCTGAAGTCCCAGCTGGCCTGAACTCACTTTTGTAGACCAGGCTGGCCTTGAACTCACAGAGACCCGCCTGCCTCTGTCTCCCAGTGCTGGGACTAAAGGCAGGTCCTTTAGTCCCTAATAGCTTTGTGCATATCAGGTGCAAGTCTGCATATTGTTGTATGAGCTAATTGTTTGCATGCTTTTACTGCTGAGTATTAATCCATTGTGTGATAAATTTGTGGTTTACCCATTTGCCTGCTGATGGATAATTAAATTACTCTTAGATTTTTAATGTACAAATCTTTGTATGGATATGTGCTACTATTTACAGTGAGTAAGTACTTAGCAGTACTAAGTATATAATCATATGGAAGATTCAATTTTCTTTTTTAAAGTTTTAAAAATTAATTACATTTATGTATATGAATATTTTGCCTGCAGGTATGTAATACATTCATGTCATGCAATGCCTGAGGAGGCCAGAAGAGGGCGTTAGATCCTCTGAACTAGAGTTACAAATGATCCTTAATCAACATGTGGATGCTGGGATCCCAATCTGGGTCCTCTGCAAGAGCAGCCAGTGCTCTTAACCTCTGAGTCATCTCTCCCACGCCAAGATTCAGCTATCCAACAGTTAAACCGATTCTGAATCTGCATCATTTGACATCCTGCCAGCAATGTGTTACTCTGGGCAGTTCCTCTTTCTCCCTGATGCCTTGTATTGTCAGCCACTTTGATTTTTTTGTCATTCTGAAATATTTTTAATTTGCATTTCTCTGGCAATAAATACTATTGAGCACTGTATTAGTCAGGGTTCTCTAAAGAAACAGAAGCAACAGGATGAGTATATATAACTATATAAAATTTATTGATTTGCTCACGTGACGGAGCTCAACAGTAGCGCCGAACTGGAGAGGCCGGGAATCCAGGGAACTGCTCAGTCCGCAAGGCTGGATGTCTCAGGAGTCCCAGTCTAGTGCTGAAGGCCCGAATGGATTCCAGGAGATCTGCCAGTCTCGGTACACGCTGGGATCCGAAAGGTTGATCACAGCAGCAAGGCAAACTCACCAGATGAGAGAGAGGCAAGCCGCAGGAAGAAGGAAAAGGGACCAGCTCCCGCTGCCGTGGCCTTAAATACTGCCTGCCGGCAGAAGGTAACACCCACATTTGGGGTGGGCCATCCGGGTTGAGGTGGTCCAATCAGAAGACCCTTTTCTCTTATTTGTTCCTTAGTCCAGTCAAGTTGACACCCAGGATTAACCATGACAAGTCCACCCCTTGTCAACTTGACACCCAATAAATAGCCTCTGCTTAAATGTCAATTGCAAACGATGGCAGGGTCATAATTCCACCTAACATGTTATAAGTATCTCATGTGCAATAGCAAAGCATTATATCTTAGAGTAGGTGGTAATGTCCTTGAGAAGAACTTAGTCCTTCAGTATCTAATAACCTAAATATGACAACACTTAACACATATCTCAGTTGCACATTCAAAGGGGAACACAAGTATCCACTTAATATACATACATATATACATATATATATATACATATATAAACAAGCACATTCTTAACCAAATAGGACGAAGGTTAATATCTATTATAATCCACGTTTCTGCAACTGGTCCCGTGGCTTCAGCTGATATTTATGACTACCTTCTTCTACTACCCATTCTGTATTTCCTCCGCCATCAGCAAGCACCTCTGCAGGTCTTGGCTCTTTCCCTGGAGGAGTGACCCATACCTTCATCCCTGAAGGGTCTGGGCCATTTATTGTCCTGTCTGGTTTGGGTTGTTGGAGTTTCCCATTGACCTTAATCATAGGACATGGTAGCACCAGAAGGCGCCCTACAGCATCTCCTGCCTTCCAGACATAATCTTCCTTGCCCCCATTGTGGAGAAAAAGTCCAATTTCCCCATGGTAGTCTGGATCAATCACTCCTCCTACTACTGTTATTCCTTCCTTAGCCTGTTGGCTTAAAGGCAGTAGAAGCCCGAAGTGGCCAGGGGGAAGTCTTAGCTTCCAGTTCAATAGAACGTTTGCTGTATCTCCTGGCAAAAGCACTCCCCCCATTGGAGCCAAAACGTCTAGACCAGCAGAACGCAAGGTCGTGGGTACAGGAAGCAAAAATTTTCCTACTGGGTCACTAGGGGTGATAGTGAGTGGAATCATTCCCACTTCCACCCCTTGGTTCCTGGACCCATGAATTCTGGCTATAGGAGAAACAGTACCATATAGTGGACGCTGATTCAAAGCATATACTGCTTGCTGGAGAACCTTGCCCCAGCCCTCCAGGGTATTGCTACCTAATTGGCGCTGTAACTGTGTCTTCAAGAGGCCATTCCATCGTTCTATCAAGCCAGCTGCTTCTGGGTGGTGGGGAACATGGTAAGACCAGTGGATACCATGACCATGGGCCCACAGTCGCACTTCTTTGGCTGTGAAGTGAGTTCCTTGATCAGAAGCAATGCTGTGAGGAATACCATGACGGTGGATAAGGCATTCCGTAAGTCCCTGGATGGTAGTTTTGGCAGAAGCATTACGTGCAGGAAAGGCAAATCCATAACCAGAATAAGTATCTATTCCTGTAAGAACAAAACGCTGTCCCCTCCATGATGGAAGTGGTCCAATGTAGTCAACCTGCCACCAGGTTGCTGGCTGGTCACCCCGGGGAATAGCACCATATCGGGGGCTCAATGTTGGTCTCTGCTGTTGGCAAATCTGGCACTCGGCAGCAGCTGTAGCCAGATCAGCCTTAGTGAGTGGGAGTCCATGCTGTTGAGCCCATGCATAACCTCCATCTCTGCCACCATGACCACTTTGTTCATGGGCCCATTGAGCAACAACAGGGATAGCTGGAGAAAGAGGCTGACTATCCACAGAACGAGTCATCCGATCTACTTGATTATTAAACTCATCCTCTGCTGAGATCACCTTTTGATGAGCATTTACATGAGACACAAGTATCTTCACATCCTTTGACCATTCAGAGAGCTCTATCCACATACTTCTTCCCCAAATGTCTTTCTCACCAATTTTCCAGTCATGCTCCTTCCAAGTCCCTGACCATCCAGCCAAACCATTGGCTACAGCCCATGAATCAGTATATAATCGAACCTCTGGCCATTTCTCCTTGCAGGCAAAATGCACAACCATGTGCACTGCCCGAAGTTCTGCCCACTGTGAAGACTTTCCTTCACCAGTGTCCTTTAGGGTTGTTTCAGAAATTGGCTGTAATGCTGCAGCTGTCCACCTCTGGGTGGTGCCTGCATAGCGTGCAGAACCATCAGTAAACCAGGCCCTAGTCTTCTCTTCCTCAGTCAACTGATCATAGGGCAAACCCCATGAAGCCATAGGTGCATGCTTAAGCCCAGGAGACATTGTAACAGGAGTGGGAACCATAGGCATTTGGGCAACTTCTTCATGTAGCTTGCTTGTGCCCTCAGGGCCTGCCCGGGCCCTGTCCCGTATGTACCACTTCCATTTGACAATGGACTGTTGCTGTGCACGTCCTACTTTATGGTCTGGTGGGTCAGATAACACCCAGCTCATGATGGGCAGCTCAGGTCGCATGGTGACTTGGTGGCCCATTGTCAAACGTTCAGTTTCCACTAAGGCCCAATAGCAGGCTAAGAGCTGTCTCTCAAAAGGAGAATAGTTGTTTGCAGATGAAGGTAGAGCCTTGCTCCAAAATCCCAAGGGCCTCCGCTGTGATTCCCCTATGGGAGCCTGCCACAGACTCCAGACAGCATCTCTATCTGCCACTGATACCTCAAGCACCATTGGGTCTGCTGGATCATATGGCCCTAGGGGCAGAGCAGCCTGCACCGCAGCCTGGACCTGTTGAAGAGCCTTTTCCTGTTCCAAGCCCCACTCAAAGTTTGCTGCCTTACGAGTCACCTGATATATGGGTCGTAGTAACACACCCAGATGAGGAATGTGCTGCCTCCAGAATCCAAAAAGACCCACCAGACGTTGTGCTTCTTTCTTGGTGGAGGGAGGGGCCAGGTGCAACAACTTATTCTTTACCTTAGAAGGAATGTCTCTGCATGCTCCACACCACTGAACTCCTAGAAACTTCACCGAGGTAGATGGCCCTTGAATTTTAGTTGGATTTATTTCCCATCCTCTCATGCGCATATGCTTTACCAACAAGTCTAGGCTAGCTGCTACCTCCTGTTCACTGGGTCCAATCAACATAACATCATCAATATAGTGGACCAGTGTGATATTTTGTGGAAGAGTCAGGCGATCAAGATCCCTTCTAACTAAGTTATGGCACAACGCTGGAGAGTTAACATACCCCTGAGGTAAGACAGTAAAGGTATACTGTTGGCCTTGCCAGCTGAAAGCAAATTGCTTCTGGTGGTCCTTATGAACCGGTATTGAGAAAAAAGCATTGGCCAGATCAATAGCTGCATACCAGGTACCAGGAGACATATTAATCTGCTCGAGTAAGGACACCACATCTGGTACAGCGGCTGCAATTGGTGTCACTACTTGGTTGAGTTTTCGATAGTCAACTGTCATTCTCCATGATCCATCTGTCTTTTGCACAGGCCAAATTGGAGAGTTAAATGGAGATGTGGTAGGAATCACCACCCCTGCATCTTTCAAATCCTTGATAGTGGCATTAATCTCCGCAATCCCTCCAGGGATACGATACTGTTTTTGGTTCACTATTTTCCCTGGTAGAGGCAACACCAATGGTTTCCATTTGGCCTTTCCAACCATAATAGCCCTCACTCCACAGATCAGGGAACCAATGTGGGGATTCTGCCAATTTCTAATTATATCTATCCCAATTATACATTCTGGGACTGGGGAAATAACTACGGGATGCGTTCTGGGACCCACTGGGCCCACCGTGAGTCGGACTTCAGCCAAAACTCCATTTATCACCTGACCTCCATAGGCCCCTACTTTAACCGGAGGGCCACAATGCTTTTTAGGGTCTCCTGGGATCAGTGTCAACTCAGAACCAGTATCCAATAGGCCTCGAAAAGTCTGATTATTTCCTTTTCCCCAGTGTACAGTTACCCTAGTAAAAGGCCTCAGGTCCCTCTGGGGAAGGACAGGAGGAAGGCAAACAGCATAACTCTTTGGTATTGTGACAAGGTCCTTCCTCACTGGAACCCGGCCACCCCTTCATTCAAGGGGTTCTGGGTCTGTGAACTGTCTCAAGTCTGGAAACCGGTCAACTGGGCGGGATTCGCTACTCCTAAAATCAAATGTTGACTTCCTGTCATTCGTTCTAGAGCTTTTCTGCTTATACAGATCAAATAAAAACTTAGTAGGCTTCTTATGTATTTGGTTCCTGGGAACACCATGATTAATTAGCCAGTTCCAAAGATCATTTCGGGTCATGCCATTATAGGTATTGTTTTGCCTTTGCCACCCATTATGATAATTACTGTAACTACGCTCATCTGGCCTTCTGCGATTCAGTGCTGCCACCTGACGCCTACCCTGAGGTCCTGTTAGACCTACTACGTGTACATTTAATTTATGCAAACGAGCCACAACTTCTCTAACTGTAAGATCTGGCATAAGAAATAGAGCAAAAACAAAGCTCTTCAAATGTTCTGGTGTCTCTCTCAGTACTTTCCATCTTATAAATTCAGTGAGTGGCATGTCCTCTGGGTCCTCATATTGTGGAGAATGTGGTTTTACACTTCGAATCCACTCGAGCATGCCCATCTGCCTGACCCTCACAATCCCTTCATCAATACTAAGCCAAGGAATATCAGGCATCTCTAACTCGCTGTTAGTAGGCCATGTTTTAATAAATACATCAGCCAACCATTCAAATAAACTTTTAACACCTTTTTTAACTGCTCGAGCTTCCATGTTAAACCTAGAATCTCTACTCAGTGGGCTCATATCGATAAACTCAGTATGATCCAATTTTATATTCCTTCCACCATTATCCCACACCCTTAAAATCCATTCCCACACATATTCCTTAGGCTTCTGCCGGAATGAATCAGCAAACTCATTAATTTCTTTAGTAGTATATCGCACCTCCTCGTGGACCACACTTTCTATCTCACCTTGAGGGGCTTGCTTAGACTTCAATCTGGTTATAGGTCTAGAGGCAACAATTGTTGGGCCCTGAGGGACATCAGCTCCCACTGGGAGGGGGGGATTAATTTCCTCAGGCAAGGGTGGGGAGGAGGGATCTGCAGGGTGTGGATTCTCTGCTGAGGGTGGGGAGGTTAATTCCTCAGATAAAGAAAATCCCTCAGAATCCGAGGGTTCAAAATCCTCATCATCATAGTTCTCCCACACATCTCCATCCCAAGTTTCAGGGTTCCACCCTTTCCCCACCAGTGCTCTCACTTTAACTGCTGACACTTTTCGTGGCTGGGAATTAAATTTGCGTTGTAAATCAGCCAACCGTATAATAAGGGCTCCAGCTTGATTTTCTGCTGCTTTAGCTCTTTGGCTGCTGGAGAGAAGATTCTCTTCCAGAGCACACTTGGAAACCTTTAAACTGTTGTTTCGAATCCGGAGCTGGTCATTTTTATCACCGAGCTCCATATTTTCGTCTAACAGTTTATCCAGACATGCTAGGAGCAACAAGGCAACATCATTATTTTCCTGATTTTTCTGCAATTTCTCGAACGTTTTATATATAGAGTCGCTAAATTCCTTGCTTCTCACAAGAGGTGAGTTAGGTGAGTCAAATGGATCTATCTTCATAATTAGATCAAATAGTCTGCACCAAGGATTATCATTCCTCTTCATGCCACCAGGAGAGCCTTCAGTAACTCTAGGCTTCATTGGGTTGGAGAGCTGGCTCCAGAGGCTACCAAGCCCACTAAAGAAATTCATCCTTTCAATTCTGTTTCTCTAGAACCACTTCTGGTACCAAAATCTGTATTAGTCAGGGTTCTCTAAAGAAACAGAAGCAACAGGATGAGTATATATAACTATATACAATTTATTGATTTGCTCAAGTGACGGAGCTCAACAGTAGCGCCAAACTGGAGAGGCTGGGAATCCAGGGAACCGCTCAGTCCGCAAGGCTGGATGTCTCAGGAGTCCCAGTCTAGTGCTGAAGGCCGGAATGGATTCCAGGAGATCTGCCGGTCTCAGTACACGCTGGGATCCGAAAGGTTGAACACAGCAGCAAGACAAACTCACCAGATGAGAGAAGCAAGCCTCAGGAGGAAATAAAAGGGACCAGCTCCTGCTGCTGTGGCCTTAAATACTGCCTGCCAGCAGAAGGTAACACCCACATTTGGGGTGGGCCATCCGGGTTGAGGTGGTCCAATCAGAAGACCCTTTTCTCTTATTTGTTCCTTAGTCCAGTCAAGTTGACACCCAGGATTAACCATCACAAGCACTTTTCGTATAACTATTGGTCATTTTCTTATCTGATTTTGAGAAGATTCTGACTGTTAAATTTTTTTGCCCAGGGGCTGGAGAGATGGCCTAGTGGTTAAGAGCGCCGACTGCTCTTGCAGAGGACCTGGGTTCCATCCCCAGCACCCACATGGTGGCTGAGAACCGTCTGTAACTCCAATTCCAGGAGAACTCCAGTTCCAGGGGAATCCGAGACCCTCTTCTGACCTCTGTGGCATTGCACGACATGGGTGCACAAACCTACATGCATACAGTACATTCATACACATATAAAAATAAAAATTTTTTAAAAAGTTTAAAACAAAATTAAAAAAATAATAATAAAAAAATATTTTTTTGCCCATTACAAAAATGAGCCAGAGCTGGAGAGATGGCTCAGTGGTTATGACCACCAACTCCTCTTGCAAAGGACCCGGGTTCGATGTCCTGCTTAGGGACAATCTAAAATTCATCATGGGGCTGGAGAGATGGCTCAGCGGGTAAGAGCACTGACTCATCTAGCAGAGGACCTGGGTTTGATTTCCAGCACCCACATGGCTGCTAAACAGGGCCTGGTGGCGCATGCCTTTAATCCTAGCATTCCGGAGGCAGAGGCAGGCGAATCTCTGTGAGTTCCAGGCCAGCTGGGGCTATAGGGAGATCCTGTCTCAAAAAGACATAAAATAAAATAAAATAACAAAATAAAATAATAAAATAAAATAAATAAATTGAATGTGTTAAAGCAAGTGTGATAGAATCTCCCGATGGAATCCAGTGGTGACCACTCAAACGAGTGTTGGATAAGTGCTTGTTTTCAATTTTTGAGTTCATTACAACTAAATAATTTTATTTTTAACAAAAAAATAATCTGATGGTGAAGATATATGTACTCACTGAAAAATTCTTTCTATTTTGCTTCAGTATTGAATTTTTATTTTTTTGACACAGGGTCGAATGTAGTCCAGGCTAGCCTTGAATTCAGTATGTAGCCAAGACTGGTCTTGAGCTCCTCCTGATTCTCCTACCTCTGCTTACCAAGTTTTCAGATATCAGATGTGTGCCACTATACCTGGCTGTGGTAGGACATTTCGAACTAAAATGTTTGGGAAGAAAATGTGCTAAGTGAAAGAATCTCAACACAAGAAACTCCATAGTATGTGGGGTTTTTGTTTTGTTTTGTTTTGTTTTGTTTTTGTATTTTTGAGACAAGGTCTCCCTTTAAGTCCCAGCTGGCCTGGAGCTCACTCTGTAGACCAGGCTGGCCTTGAGCTCACAGAGATCCACCTGCCTCTGCCTCCTGAGTGCTAGGATGATTAAAGGTGTGTGCCACCACACCTGGCAACTGTGTGGTTTATTTATACAAAATTCTAGAGCAGACAAATCTGTAGTGACAGAAAGTACATTAGCTGTTGCTTGGTGGAGGCCGAAGTGTTGATTGTGGAAGATCAAGAGACAGCCTTGGGGAGCTGGAGGGATGGCTCAGCAGTTAAGAGCACTGGCTGCTCTTGCAGAGGACCCAGGTTCAATTCCCAGCACCCACATGGTGGTTAACAACCATCTGTAAGTCCAGTTCCAGGGGATTCAACACCCATTTATGGCCTCCTCTAGCATTGCATGACACGGGTACACTTAGATACTTGCAGGCAATATATTCATACATATAAAATAAAAATAATAAATAAAATATTTAAATAGATAATAAAATATTCAAAAGAGACACCTTTGGGTATGGTGGAAATATTCTTTATTTTCATTTGGATGTAGGGATATATGTCACTGGACTATGTATTTAAAATGAATGTAATTATTTCTATAAATTATACATCAATGAAGTTAATTTTAAAACCAATAGACAAATGAAAGCAGATCGAATGCTCTAAGCTCCTAAGTGGATCTAATGCACTTTGAGCATTTCTGTGGGTGGTCAGGCTAAGCTTTATTCTTGGAAAGCTTCCACTGTAAGGGCATTGAGTTTTCTTTTTAAACTGCCAAATTTAACAGATAAAACTCTTCTCCTTTTTTTTTTAATTTTTATTTCCGTATGCGTATGAATGTATTGTCTGCATGCAAGTCTGTGCACCCGTGACGTGCAACACAGCGGAGGTCAGAAGAGGGTGTCGGATTCCCCTGGAACTGGAGTTCTCCTGGAATTGGAGTTTCAGACTGCTCTTGGCCACCATGTGGGTGCTGGGGATCGAACCCCGGGTCCTCTGCAAGAGCGGTTGGCGCTCTTAACCGCTAGGCCATCTCTCCAGCCCCTCTTCTCCTTCTTTAAACAGGGTCTCATGTACCCCAGGCTGGCCTGGAAATCACTATATAGCCAAGGATGACCTTGAACTTCTGATCCTTCTTTATCTCCTGAGAGCTGAGATTACAGATATGTGCCACCATACCTGTGGTGCTGAAGATGGAACCCAGGGCTTTGTACATGGTAAGAAAGCCCCCTCCGAACTGAACTATATCCCCAACCCCAGCAGATATAACTCTTCTAATTTTCTGCTTATAGAAAGAGGGTGTGCCTACCAGGGGCTTCCAATGTGGGGTGGAAAAAGATTGATGAGGTTACCTAACTCTGATAAGGTTTCTTAACCCAACAGAGCATAGTCCGCCTTAGCTGAACACGTTTGGCCTCCCCTCCCGTTACTGAAATCCGGTCTTCCTTTGTTTCTATGATCTTGGATCCCACCTCTTGGCCTATTCCTTTTGAAGTTCCCACCTCTTGGCCTATTCCTTTTGAAGTTCCCACCTCTTGGCCTACTCCTTTTGAAGTTCCCACCTCTTGGCCTACTCCTTTTGAAGTTCTTCTTTAGTTCCTTTTTTGCCTCTTAAATGCTCCTTCTGGCTTTGACAGTCCTCCTTTGTCAACCAGAATGCAATTCTGTGTGTGTTTCCACTGCCGTGTACCCCTTGGCTTTGTTCTAGTTCCTGTGGCCACAGAAGTCCTGCCATGGTTTGTTAGGGTCCTGTCTGGTGCCTTTTTTATGAAACACTAAGGAAGATGGGAATATAGAATTTGTTAGAGAGAAACAGTCAAGGTCAGAGGAGAGAAAAACCACTAGAGCTTGATGGTCACCAGCTGCTTCAGCAATGTCACAAGCTTGGAGGGAGATGCTGACACAGATGGAGGAAAGCTTAGGTATAGATATGGCACCTTTGTATCCTACCCCTGTCCTATGCTTGCTGTGACCTACTTCTATTCTGTTGTTCCACTCCACAGCAGGGGAGCCCTTTGGCAGCAGAAAGTAAATGTGTGGGCACCCTGGCTCCCCTTTTTTTACTTTTCGACATTTTTATAACAAAATGCTTGGGGAGAAAATATTGTATCAAATGAAAGAAGCTAGACACAAAGGCATATGTACTGCTTCGGTGCATAACACCGTAGTTAAAAATAGTGCTGCTTCCCTATGGCACAGGGCACAAGCCCCATGAGGGAGTATCTCATGGATGCACCTCCTCCTGGGACCTACAAAACCACTAATTTTAGAGGCGCTACCATTTCAAGGCAAGCATTTGATAAATGGTAGCTTTATGTCTTAGGCATATTAATATGTGCTTTATACATAATTATGCCATGCAATCCTCTCAAGCACCATTATTTCCATTTTACTAATGGGAAACTGAGGGTCAGGCATGCTAAATAGTCAAGTCACCAGAGCTTAATGTCATATATGCAATAATGGGCAGACTTGCCTTCCCTTTGATAGACTAGTAAGGCCAGGCAGTTAGCTTCCTGCTCCCTGTGCCTTTCCCATCTGAGTGTCTCCAGCAGCCCCTGAATAATGACTGTGTACACATCTGGAGAGAATCCAACCATCAAGTCCACTCTCCATTTCCATCCCCCTAGAAACTGCCACTCCTTAAGCTCAGATTTAGACTGGGAGTGCAGTTTACCCTTGAGTTGTAGACTTGGGGAAAAGGCCAGTGCATGTCCCAAGTAGGCAGCTCGGGGCTCTTTCATCTTAGAACTGCAGCTCTTGGGTAGATAGTTTTAGAGGAGAGTATCTGTGTGGGATGTCTTGTTTTACAGACTCCCCGCCACCCAACCTCACCCTACCTAAGCAGGAAGATACAACTTGGGAAAGCTTGATCAGGACCCATTGAAATCAGGGTGTGGCAGAGTTCCCAGTTCCTTTGGCCCAACAAATGTGCTTGTTCTCATTGACTCTAGTTGCTGTTAACAGTGACTGCACCTTACACTTTCCCTGAGTTTTGGAAACCTCAGTAGCCAGGCATCTTCCCAGTCTAATTCAGTCCAAATCTCTGCCAGGAGGACTCGGGGATGCATAGTTTTTAAAGCTCCCCAGAGGATGTCAATGACTCAATGATACCGTGATTCAAAACTGCTCCAGTCCAAAGGCTTTTTACCTCCCCATCCATCTATAACCCAATTTTCACATGAAGAATATGGGGTTTACAGCTAGTAAATAGATTAAGAAGTCTCACAACTAGGACTGGGGAGATAGCTCATTTGGTAAAGTGCTTGCCATGAAAGTGTGAGGGACTGAGTTAAACCCCCAGGATCCATGTAAAAATTTGAGTGACAGGGTGACAGGGGTGGGACACCTTCTTACAAATTGTTGGTCAGGGCTGGAGAGATGGCTCAGCAGTTAAGAGCACTGGCTACTCTTCCAGAGAAACAGGGTTTGAATCTAGGTCCCATCTGATGGCTAAGAATTTTTTGCTGGGCGTGGTACGCACTTCTTTAATCCTAGCACTTGGGAGGCAGAAGCAGGTGGATCTTTGTGAGTTCAAAGCCAGCCTGGTCTACAGAGTGAGTTCCAGGACAGCTAGGGCTACAGGGAGACCCTGTCTTGAAAAAGACCAAAAAAATAGCTGGGTGTGGTGGTGCACGCCTTTAATCCTAGCACTTGGGAGGCAGAGGCAGGTGGATCTTTGTGAGTTCAAGGCCAGCCTGGTCTATAGAGTGAGTTCCAGGACAGCTGGGACTACAGGGAGACCCTGTCTTGAAAAGACCAAAAAAAAAAAAAAAAGGAAGAAATAAAGAAAATGTCCTTGTATATAACAGTACCATGAACAATAAAAAATTTAAGATTTATTTTTATTATGTGTATGTGTGTGGGGGTAATATGTATACATGAGAGTGGGTGCCCATGGAGTTCAGAGGTATCAGATCCCCTGGAGCTGAAGTTACAAATGATTGGGTGCCACCCAACATAAGTCTTGGGAATCAAGCTTGGTAAGTGCTTTTAACTGCTGAGCCATCTCTCCAGCCCCACAACAAAAATTTTTTAAAGAGAACGGAGCTGTAGAGATGGCTCAGGGTCAAGAGCACCTGCTGCTTTTGCAGAGGACCTGGGTTTTGGTTCCAAGCACTCACGTGGTGGCTAACAGCTGTTTGTAACTCCAGTTCCAAGGGATCAGACGCCTCCTTCCCTCCTCCACAGACACTGAAGACATGGATGGACTTGCATACATGCAAGCAGTACATTCATACACATAGAATAAAAATAATAAATAAAATATTTTTTAAATCTTAAGAGGATAAAATATGGTCTAAAATTATAAAAAAGGGAAAGAAGGAAAGAAGGAAAGAAGGAAAGGAGGAAAGAAGGATAGAAGGAAAGAAAGAAAAAAAGAAAGAAAGGAAGAAAGGATGGAAGAAAGAAAGAAAGAGATGCTAGAACTAGAAAAAGCTTTGGAAAACCTTCAGTTCATGGCCTTATTTTACCATTAAAACCTTGGGGCTGGAGAGATGGCCTAGCAGTTAGGAGCACCGACTGCTCTTGCAGAGGACCTGGGTTCGATCCCCATTACCCACATGGTGACTAAGAACCGTCTGTAACTCCAATTCCAGGAGAACTCCAGTTCCAGGGAAATCTGAGACCCTCTTCTGACCTCTGAGGCATTGCACGACATGGGTGCACAAACCTGCATGCAGACAATACATTCATACACATACAAAAGTAAATAAAATAAAAAAACCTTAAAGCTCAACATGGATAGATAGGCTCTCATTTTAGGGTCATTTTCTTCTTTTCACAATTATGTAGCATCTCATTTACCACTATTTTCTCACTATCCAGGAGGCCCCCTCTGTCATCATGTCCTTCCCTTTTAAGCGTAGAATTCAGGACCAGCCTAACAACTACCCTTTGCAATGCCCTCCTGTTCCACGTATCCTGCTGGGAAAAGCTCAAATTTGAATGAACATAACCATCTGCTGTCCCTGTGTCTCATCATGCAAGTGGAGCAAAGTCATTCAAGAGCAAAGTGGTGTTAGAACTTCTGGACTCCCATTTCATCAGACTTTTAACATGGCCCAGAAATTATTCTTCTAATCATCTCAACTTCCCTTCCGCATTGATTATTTAAAACTTTTTAAATTCACCATTTCTGGATTTCCCTTACCTAATTAGGAAATGCCCTTGCCTTCTATGTTTCAGGAAAGGTAAAAGCCCACTAACTCTGCTCTGTTAGGACCCTTGTGGTTCCTCAGATCTGGGCGCTTTCCCAGACCTGCCTTGATTAGTGCATCTCTCAGCTCTCAGTAGAGAAGCACCGTATACAGCAGATGATGATTAACACCAAGAATCAAAATCAGCCAGTGTGCAGAGAATAAGAAGCTGCATACTGCTTGTGCTGGATAGCTTTAATATCACCTTGACACACCTTGGTTGAGGGAGCCTCAATTTGGGAACTTCCTCTATTGGACTGACCTGTGGCAATGTCTGTGGGGTATTTTCTTGATTGTTGAATGATGTGGGGGGGTCCAGCTCACTGTGAGCGATGTCACCCCTGAAGAGGTTGTTCTGAATTGTATAAGAAAGTAGGCTAAGCATGGGGCCAGGGAGCAAGTCAATAAGCAATGTTCCTCCATGGCCTGTGCTTCAGCTCCTGCTTCCAGGTTCCTGCCCTGAGTTTCTATCTTGGGCTCCCTAAGTGATGAACTGTGTGACCTGGGAGATGTAGGATGAATAAACCCTTTCCTCCCCAGTTAGTACTGGTCAGAGTGATTTGTCACAGTAATGGGGATGCAAACTAGAACAGAAATTGGTACCAGGAGTGGGGTATTGCTGTGATAGACATGACCCACTTGTTTGGGGGAGGATTGTGGAAGTATTTGAAACTTTGGGCTAGAAAAGCTATTGAGGGCTTAGAGTTTGTTGCTGTGGAGCTTGAAACTGTTATGCTGAAAGAGCTGTAGATGATGGAGGCCTGGCTTGTGAAGCTTCAAAGGGAAGTGGACACAATCAGGGCTGTTTGTGTGATATTTTGAATTGAGAATCTTTGGGTCTGGTCAGCTGGGACTGAAGAAAAAGAGACCAGAACCTGAAGTGAAACCTTTGCTTTACTGAGAAAATTGATGCTGGTTAGCTGGGCCTGAAAAACCCAGAGGCTGCAAGTAACAAGAGACTTAAATCATTATGGTGAAATTTTCTGGGAAGAATTTTCCTCAGAGTCAGCACACAAAAGCTGTGGTCCAGGGGGGACATGAGCCTCTATCTCAAGCTGGAAGGAGGACTTAGTAATGTCTAAGAATCTCCTGCTTGGTTCTGGTGTTGAAAGTCTGAAGGGGTCACAGAGAGCAGCTGAGGCTTGGCACTGTGAAAGGCCACAGTTGAAAGTTTAGCCTCTGCTGAGTGAAGATCCCAGGACTGCAGGAGTCAAGAAGAGAATTGGGGGCTTTGCACCAGGAGAAGTTAGAGGAGCCCATTGGAGAAGGTGCAGCCTCAGTTTCAGTGAAGACCCCAGCTTTTTTGGAGATGCCAGGACCATGGGATGACTACCAAGAGCAGCAGCAGGTGTAGAATGGAGTTGACTGGGGCCTGAGAGACAAGCTGTGTGTGCTGTAGGCAGCAGAACCAGAGAGGTGGAGCCTAGAAGATAGGAGTGAATCCTAGATGGCCACCTTTGAGATACTTTGCTAGACTAAGGTTTGCTTAAGTGTGTCCAGTTCTTCCCTTTTTTTAAATTTTTTTTAAATTTTATTTATTTCCGTATGTGTGTCAATGTACTGTCTGCATGCAGGTTTGTGCACCGGTGTCGTGCAATGCCGCGGAGGTCAGAAGAGGGCATCGGATTCCCCTGGAACTGGAGTTCTCCTGGAATTGGAGTTACAGACGGTTCTCAGCCGCCATGTGGGTGCTGGGGATCGAACTCGGGTCCTCTGTAAGAGTGGTCGGGGCTCTTAACCGCTAGGCCATCTCTCCAGCCCCCAGTTCTTCCTTTTTGAAATATGACAGCACTTAACTTGTTTTTAATTTTGCAGGAGCCCCCTTGCCTCTAAGTTGGGATACCTACAGGAGGAGAGGCAATAAGACCCTGCTGCCGAAGACCTGACGTTAACAAGGGAGGGATGTATTGAGACCACACATGCAAGTGTACAGATGGCCTCTGGAATGCCAGAGAGTGTTACCAAAGGCCACTAAACCAATAAAGCAAATATGGGTCTCCCTGAGTCAAGCAAGACTCCACCGTCAGCACCAGCTACACCTCACCTGCCTGGAAATACTGTGCAGCAGAGGCAGCCATGTGCCTGTATATCCCAAATCTAATTGGCTATTGGCTCTCCCCTTGGAGAAATAACCCATGGCTGATGCCACAAGCTTACATCCTCTACAGGGTAGGAGATGTATATAAGCCACAGTAAGACCGTCATATATAACAGGGGGGAAAATTGTAATCATGGATTAACATATCCAAACATGTGTCTATGCTAAAGTAACCTACCATAACTATTAGTGCGTGCTTAATACCTATATATCTAATTGCTTGTTCTTCATTAGTAGGATCGAAAGGTTATTCCTGGACAAACTGTCAGCCCATGAAAGGAAACACCAGAATTGACCAGAGTCCAACAACACTCCAGAGAGAGTGGACTGTTTACCTCTCATCCACCTGTGCCCCTTTTCTAAGCCTAGGGAACAACCAAATGCGGAGGGGGCGTGGTAGAATGTAAGGGCTGCGATTGGGGTGAATGGAAACTACAGCAATGTAGTCTGGCACTCATTTGATCACTTGATGAACAAACAACCTGTCACCCCCACTGGATGGGGGGCTGTAGGTGTTTGGGCACAACAGCCTGCAGATAGGTTTTGCATGAAGGATGCTTGTACTCATGGATTATCACTTATAGCTAAAAATGAAAAAAAAAAACTGAGAGAAAGATGCAGGACAGTTATGGCAGAAGCATGATCTGGGATGGGGTGGGGGTGGGGGGGAGGGAAAGGGAAATAAGCCTGAACTGAATTGGAAAAATCGTATGAAATGCACAAAGCATCAATAAAAACTAATTTAATTAAAAAAAAATTTTGCAGGAGCCCATGGTTGACAGACTTTTTTTTTTTTTTAAGGGCATCAGATTCCCCTGGAACTGGAGTTAAAGACGGTTCTTAGCCACCATGTGGGTACTGGGAATTGAACCCCAGTCCTGTGCAAGAGCAGTCGGTGCTCTTAACTGCTGAACCATCTCTCCAGCCCCAACGTTGAGAGACTTTTAAAAGAGACTTTGTACTTTTAAGTGTTTGAGAGGGTTTTGTTTGTTTTTGTTTTTTGGTCTTTTTGAGACAGGGTCTCCCTTTAGTCCCAGCTGGCCTGGAGCTCACTTTGTAGACCAGGCTGGCCCTGAACTCAGAGATCCGTCTGCCTCTGCCTCCCAAGTGCTAGGATTAAAGGCGTACACCACCACACCCGGCTGTGTTTGATGTTTTTTAAGGACTGTGGGACTTTTAAGTTTGTACTGTTTACGTTGTAATAATATCATACCTTGGGGATAAGAAATGGAATTATGGTTTAATAGTGATGCATATCAAGTTGACAAGAGATCAATTGTGCTGTATGATAGCTTTAGTGTCAACTTGACACACCTGAGTTGAGGGAGACTCAATTGGGGAATTGGCTCCATTGGTCTGGACTGTGGCAATGTCTGTAGGGTATTTTCTTGACTGTTGAGTGATATGGGAAGGCCCAGCCCACTACGGGTGGTTCTACTCCTGGGCAGGTTGTTCTGTACAGTATAAGAAAGTAGGCTGACCATGGGCCAGGGGAGTAAGCCAGTGTCCCATGGCCTGTGCTTCAGCTCCTGCTTCCAGGTTCCTGCCCTGAGTTTCTACCTTGGGCTTCCTATGTGATGAACTGTGACCCGGGAGATGTAAGATGAATAAACTCTTTCCTCCCCAGTTGGTACTGGTCAGAGTGCTTTATCACAACAATGGAGAAGCACACTAGAGCACTGCTTATCCCTGAATAGGACACCTATATCAAACTTTTCCTCCCAAAGCTCAAGGATCACTGTGGAAGAGGTGGTGAATTTCCATAAGGAAATGGAGTTTTCCAGACAGCTATTTCTTTATTCTTTTTTACAATTTTATTTATTTTTTTACATTTTATTTATTCTCTTTAAAATTTTTGTGGTGACGCCAAGTGTGCTGTCACACACCTTTAACTCCAGCCCTCAGGAGGCAGAGGCAGGTAGATCTCTGTGAGATTGAGCCCAGCATAGTCCATAGTGTCAGTTCCAGGCAGGCTGGGCCTAGGGAGACCCTGTAAAAAAAACAAAATAGCAAATACAAATAAATAAAGTTTGTGTGGAAGTTGGAATTCCAGGACTCAGGTGCCAGAAGATATCCTGCCTGGTGAAGGCCTGTTTCTCAATACAGAGAGGCCGTTTGTCCACTGAGGCAGAGGGTATTATTTATTTATTTATTTATTTATTTATTTATTTATTTATTTATTTGTCTTTTTCAAAACAGGGTCTCCCTGTGGCCCCAGCTGTCCTGGAACTTGCTCTCTAGACCAGGCTGGACTTGAACTCACAAAGATCCACCTACCTCTGCCTCCCAAGTGCTAGGATTAAAGGTGTGCGCCACCACGCCCGGCTAGAGGGTATCTTTTATAAGAATGCTAGTGTCATCTGCCTTGGTGAGCTCACTTTCCCAGACCTCCCTATGCTTTGTGATCTTAGCCCTGCCAGGACCCTTGTAGTTTTTTTTTTGGGGGGGGGCTTTCCTAACGCTACTTCGGTGACTCCCTTCCTCCCACTTATCCCACATAGCCTGCCATGTCTGCTCTGTTAGGACTCTTGTGGACCCCCAGACCTGGGAACTTTCCTAGACTTGAATTGATTAATGCATCCTCAACCCTCAGCAGAGATTGCCTTATGCAGCAGACGGTGAATGACACATAGAACCACGATTGGTCAATGTGCACAGAATAAGAGACTGCAGAATGCTTATTCCTGAATAATATACCTATCAAACTTCTGCCTCCCAAAGTTCAGGGATTATTGGAGAAGAAGGATCAGAGAGCTTGTAAGAGCCAGAGGAGTTGGATGACCACAAGGAAACTGAGTTTTCCAAGCAGCTGGTCAGTTACTCATATTAACTCACAGCAGTGGTGACAGCATGGACAAGTCCCATGTAACCTAAAGCCAGAGAAAACCCCAAACACAGCTGTGGGGAAGTAGATAAGAAATCCTAGCCCCACCTGAGGAACTACTGGCAACTGATGACTTCTGGGAAGGGGAGATTCAGTTTCATTTAAGGGTGAGACTCTCAGTAAGGTGACCAGGCTCCAGTGGATGAACCCACACCAAAGGGTATGAGGGGACACAACTTGATTCTATAGGCCTTAATATATATTAATATATTATTATATATTATATTAATATATTATAGGTTATATTCATATATTAATATAATATATAATTATATATTAGTATACATTAATCATATATTTTATTAATATATAAATATATTTATATATTTATTGGTATATAAATATATAAATACACTAATAAAAATATATAATATATAATTAATATATTAAGGCCTATATAATATAATTATATGATATAAATAATTATTATATAATATAATTAATATAGAATATATTAATATATTAAGACCTATAGAATATAATATTAATACATTAATAGGAATATTAATATATAGAATATATTAATATATATTAAGGCCTTTATATATATGTGTGCGTGTGTGTGTGTATGGATGAGTACAGAAGTTGGTAGGAAATTAGTGAGGGGGTGCATATATGGGGGAGAATCTAAATATGATCAAAATATGTTGTATGAAATTCATGAAAATTCTATTTTAAAAAATTAATTTTATTTATTTATTTATTTATTTATTTATTTATTTTTATTTTTTGGTCTTTTCGAGACAGGGTCTCCCTGTAGCCCCAGCTGTCCTGGAACTCACATTGTAGACCAGGCTGGCCTTGAACTCACAGAGATCCGCCTGCCTCTGCCTCCCAAGTGCTAGGATTAAAGGCGTGCGCCACCACGCCCAGCTAAAAATTAATTTTAAAAGGAAAAGGCAAAGGCTGATTGTGATGGTCCATCTTGATTGTCAACTTGACAAGACTTAGAATCACTCAGGAGACACACCTCTGCAGATGTCTATGGAAAGATTTCCAGAGACTTTAACTGAGGAGTGAAGACCCTCCTTGAGTGAGAGTAGCATCATCCCTTGGGTTGAGATCCTAGACTGAATAAGGAAAAAAATTAACAGTAACAATAAATATATGCAAAGAAGCAAATAACTTAAATTTTTTCCTGTCACACCAAGAGGCTATATTATAACATCTGTTAGTCCATTGAACAAACTTTTTTTTTTGTCTTTTTGAGACAGGGTCTCCCTTTAGTCCCAGCTGACCTGGAGCTCGCTATGTAGACCAGGCTGGCCTGTGAACTCACAGAGGTCTGCCTGCCTCTCCCTCCTGAGTGCTGGGATTAAAGGCAGCGCCGACTGCTCTTGCAGAGGACCCAGGTTCGATCCCCAGCACCCACATGGCTGCTGAGAACCGTCTGAAACTCCAATTCCAGGAGAACTCCAGTTCCAGGGGAATCCGACACCCTCTTCTGAACTCCGCGGCATTGCACGACGCGGGTGCACAGACTTGCATGCAGACAGTACATTCATACACATACAGAAATAAATAAAAAAAAGTTTAAAGGCATCCACCACCATACCTGGCTAAACAAACATTTTTTTTTGTTTTTTTTTTTTTTTTTTTTTGGTCTTTTCGAGACAGGGTCTCCCTGTAGCCCCAGCTGTCCTGGAACTCACTATGTAGAGCATTTTTTAGCTCTTACCATGTACCACATACTGTGTAAAGAAATAGTCCTATACTCAATGAATTCATAAGAAAGACAGCAGTCATAAAACTTACTAATTCATTATGCATGTACTTGTATATACTTATGCATATTATTCTATTGATAATGTATGTGAAATATACACATAGATAAATACATCTTTTTCATGTGTATGAATGTACTGTTTACATGTAGGTCTGTGCATCTGTGTAGTGCAATGCCTTGGAGGTCAGAAGAGGGTGTCAGATTCCCCTGGAACTGGAGTTCTCCTTAATTGGAGTTACAGACAGTTCTCAGCCGCCGTGTAGGTGCTGGGGATTGAACCTGGGTCCTCTGCAAGAGCAGTCGGCGCTCTTAACCACTAGGCCATCTCTCAAGCCCTGATATATACATCTTTTTTTTGTTTTTATTTCTGTATGTGTACGAATGTACTGTCTGCATGCAAGTCTGTGCACCCGTGTTGTGCAATGCCGCGGAGGTCAGAAGAGGGTGTCAGATTCCCCTGGATCTGGAGTTCTCCTGGAACTGGAGTTTCAGACGGTTCTCGGCCACCATGTGGGTGCTGGGGATCGAACCCAGGTCCTCTGCAAGAGCAGTCGACGCTCCTAACCACTAGGCCATCTCTCCAGCCCCTGATATATACATCTTATCAAGAAATAATTTGTGTGAATGAAGTAGTCAAGAACCAGGAAGTAAGGGAAAAAAGGCACTGGAGTGTGCAAAAAAGGTACCATTAAATTAATTCAGTTTATTTTTAAAATTCTTAGGGTCTACTTTTTTTTTTTTTTTTTTTTTGTCTTTTCGAGACAGGGTCTCCCTGTAGCCCCAGCTGTCCTGGAACTCACTCTGTAGACCAGGCTGGCCTTGAACTCACAAAGATCCGCCTGCCTCTGCCTCCCAAGTGCTAGGATTAAAGGCATGCGCCACCACGCCCGGCCGGGTCTACTTATTTTTATCACAAATGCTAATAAGTTCTTTGGCTGGTTTCCTAGATTATTAGGAGCTGAGAATTCGGGAAGGAAAAAAAAAAAAAAAAAGAAGAAGAAGAGCTTCCAGAGCAGGATCAGGAGCAAGAAGTGGCAGCTGGTTGTGGATTATGCAAAAGACTATATGATAAACATGAGAGATAGGCATCTGGAGTCATTTAGTATCCAGGCTATGCATTAGTACAATAACAGATGCTTTCCATCAGAACCCAAGTCAGACAAAGGTTAAAGGATGTTCTGTGCATGCTGCTTCAAGAGGAAGAAACATACTGAAAGCATTTTAAAAGGCTTTGTGTGCAAAATGACTCAAATGTAAAAACAGCTTCAAGCTTTGTAGAGTTGAGCTATTTGGAGTATTCACTTAAATTATGACATCAAATGACTAGAAAAATACTGCCTTTGATTATTTCTAACACATAGTAACACTGAATTCTACAATAAAATAATATATAATAAAAATTCTATTTATAAATTAAAGGCAAGAACAAAGGAAAATTCAGGCTGTAGTCATGGGGGAGGTAGACTGGAGACTAATGGTAGCTTTGAAAGCTGCTTGAACAAAACCATGGTTGTGAGAGGAAAAGGCCATGGTTGCAATAAAACAATTACTGTTATTGGATATGTCAAAAATGCAGCAGAGGACTGGGGAGATAGATCAGTTGGTAAAGTACCTGCCATACAAGTATGAGGACCTGAGTTTGGATCTCCAGCACCCAAGCAAAAGCTAGATGTGATCATGCACATTTGTGACCCTAGTGCTGGGAAGGAGTGGAGATAGGTGGATCCCTGGGGCTCACTGGCTGCTACTTTTGCCAATTGATGAGCTCTGAGTTCAATGAGAAATCCTGTCTAAAAGATGAGGTAGAAAGTGATAGTGGAAGACTTCTGATGTCAACCTCTGGCCTCAATGCACACATGTACATTGACATGCACACACATACTAAACATACACATACACACACATACACACACACACAAATGCAGCCCATTTTAGTCGATTTATTACTACAGCCTTTGTTGCAGTAGGAAATTAGTTTGAAAATAGCCTTCTATGTTTTTGTATCTATGCATAGTCTAACTGATGCCTCTGTCTAATAGATATTCTTAGCACCTACCCTGTATCAGGGTCTGTTCTAGATGCAGAATATATCTCTAATAATAAAACTGGCTCTCTTTTCAAAGAAGTTCTAGAGTGAAGACTAATAAGAAATAACATAGGCCATGCATGGTGGCATGGCACATACCTTTAATCCCAGCCCATGGGAAGCAGAAGCAGGTGGATCTCTGTAATATGGAGGACAGCCTTGGCTACATAGTAAGTTCCAGGCAGGATAGGAAGAGGGAGAGCCTGTCAAAAAACAAAACAAAACAAACAACAATAAAGAGATAACATGGGGCACACGCCTTTAATCCTAGCACTTGGGAGGCAGAGGCAGGTGGATCATTGTGAGTTCAAGGCCAGCCTGGTCTACAGAATGAGTTCCAGGACAGCTGGGACTACAGGGAGACCCTGTCTCGAAAAGACAAAAAAAAAGAAAAAAAAAAAAAGAGATAACGTGGAATGCTGGTATGCGTGGCGCCTTATACTAACTTTATCCTCCCACGTCACTCTGGAGATGGACGGAGGTGGATCCTCTGTAAGTAATAGGCCAGCCTGACTATGCCAAGAGTTCCAAGCCAGTTGGAGCTATAGGAGGACCCTGTCTCAGAAAGATGGGGAAAAAAAATGCTAAATATAATAACTCAAAAAGCTCTAAACCATGATATAAATAAATCACATTGTATAAGTAATAAATGTGTATCTCATTTAAGCAAATTTGCTACTCTGTTAGTGAGAATAGTACAGATTCGATACAGTAAACAGTGTTTTATAGGGGAAAGAAGAGCTGAATTCAAACTTTGAAACTTAGTATTTCTGTGACCTTACATGAAAATGGATAAGCGGTAAATGGAATACTGTCCAGATTTGCTTCTCTATTGCTATGATAAAACACTGACCAAAAACTAACTTGGAAAGGACCTGGTTTATTTCATCTTACAACTCCCAGTCACAGTCCATCATTGAAGAGAGTTGGGCAGAAACTAGGAGCCACAACCTGAAGCAGAGACAATGTAGGAATGTTGATTCCTGCCCTGCTCCTCTGGCCTGTGCTCAGCTTCCTTTTAAAAAAATTTTATTAGTTTTAACCTTTATATTTATGAGTATATCATCTGCATGTAAATGCACTCATGTCATACAGTGCCCAAGGAGGTGAGAAGAGGGCATCGAATCCTCTGGAACTGGAGCTGTTGATGGTTGTTAGTAGCCACGTGGGTGCTAGAAACTGAACCCAGGTCTTCTGTAAGAGTAGCCAGTGCTCTTAACCACTGAGCCATCTCTCCAGCTCTTCAGCCTGCTTTGTTGTTTTTTTTTTTTTGTTTGTTTGTTTGTTTTTGGTTTTGTTTTGTTTTTTTTTTTTTTTTTGGTCTTTTTGAGATCTCCCTGTAGCCCCAGCTGTCCTGGAACTCGCTCTGTAGACCAGGCTGGCCTTGAACTCACAAAGATCCACCTGCCTCTGCCTCCCAAGTGCTAGGATTAAAGGCATGCGCCACCATGCCTGGCAGCCTGCTTTCTTTTTTATAAAGTTTTTTTTATTAATTTTATTTATTTCTGTATGTGTATGAATGTACTGTCTGGATGCAAGTCTGTGCACCCGTGTCGTGCAACGCCGCGGAGTTCAGAAGAGGGTCTCGGATTCCCCTGGAACTGGAGTTCTCCTGGAATTGGAGCTTCAGACGGTTCTCAGCCGCCATGTGGGTGCTGGGGATCGAACCCGGGTCCTCTGTAAGAGCGGTCGGCGCTCTTAACCGCTAGGCCATCTCTCCAGCCCCAGCCTGCTTTCTTAAACAACTCAGGACCATCTGCCAGAAGTGACACCACCCACAGTGGCCTGGGCACTCCCACATCACTCAACAATATATATAAAAAAAAAATGCCTCTTAGACATGACCATAGGTCAATCTGCTGAGGAAATTCCCCAATTGAAGTTGCCTCTTTCCAGATGTGTCAAGTTGATAACCAAATCCAGCCAGGACAGATGCTATGTGCAGTGATGGTTAAGATAATAGAAGATGGGTATTCTTTGCTTTGGGATGAACATTAGTTTAGGTTTGCAAAGGGCCTATAGCTATTGAGGGTAGGAAGAAAAAGGGTTTGTTTAGAAATAAAGATAATAGCTAAGTTACTCAAAGTCAATGATAGATAGGAATCCTAAAATAGACTGTATAATTTAGATGATACTGTGGATATATGTTAGATTTAATTAAATTAATCTATGTTGTCCTAATATATTGGGCTGATATAACAATATACATTGGGTAGCTTATTAATAATATAAATTATGCTGGGAGTGGTGGCACATACTACTTGTCCCAGCACTTGGGAGGCAGAGGCAGGTGGATCTCTGAGTTCAAGGCCGGCCTGGTCTACATACTGAGTTCCAGGACAGCTTGGGGCTACAGGGAGACCCTGTCTCAAAAAGACCAAAATAATAATAATATAAATTTATTTCTTGCAGTTAAGGAGTTGAGAAGTCATAAGTTGAGGCATTAGCAAATCTGGTGAGGTGAGTATGTATTTTCACTGCGGCCTCACACACCAAAAGGGAGAAGGCATTCTCTGGAATCTTTTACAAAGACACTAAGTTCCATTCATGTGGTAGCCAATTACTTAGTCATTTTCCAAAGACCCTCCCACCTCAAATATTATACTGAAGATTAGATTTCACCATATGATTTTAGGAGGACACAAACATTCAGTCTATTGCAAGTGTGATAGTGGTATGTGGCTATGTAGGAAAAGCATACTGAAGAATTTAGGATAATACTCATTACAGTACCTGCAAACTGGGCATGTGATGACAGTTGGAGTTAAGGAAACAGATGTCTATGTGGGTGTCCCCAGGTGAAGACTATATGTGTATTTTGTTGTTGGTTTGTTTTGTTTTGCCTGTGGGGGAGGTGGTGGGTCTCATTATGTAGCCCTGGTTGGCCTGGGACTTGTATAGAGCAGGCTGATCTTGGCCTTGCTGTGATCTACTTCTGATCTTGAGTCCTGGGGTTACAGGTGTATTCCATTTAAATATTTCTGTTTTGGGTTTTTTTTTGGGGGGGTGTCTTTTTGGGGGGTCTTTTTGAGACAGGGTCTCCTGTAGCTGCAGCTGTCCCCGGAACTCACTATGTAGACCAGGCTGGCCTTGAACCCAGAGATCCTCCTGCCTGTGCCTCCCAAGTGCTGAGATTAAAGGTGTGTGCCACCACTCCCAGCCCATATTTCTGCTTTTTAGTTTTGAGATGTTTTATAATAAAAATTTGAAAATATACTTTATTAATTAGATTCCTGTCACTATGATCAAGTAGCTGGGGAAAACAAACAGAAAAGATTTAATTTGGCTCATTGTTTCATAGGTTTCATTCCACGGTTGCTTGGCCTGTGACTTTGGGGCCATGACCATGCTGCTAACCTCACGGCAGGCCCTAGACAGACCCTTCAGGGGCATACCCTCAGTTACTTAACTGCTTCCCATTAGGTCTCACCTTCTAAAGTTTCTATTATCTCCTAAAAGACTCACATTTGGTATTAAACCTTCAAGAGTGAGATTTGCAGAATATTTAAGAGCCAAACTACAACAAATACCTACATGTGATTCTGTATTTTGAAAATTATATCTGGAATATAATGGAAGAAACTTGAAATACATAATTTTGTTTAAAAATACTATCTTGTGGGGTTGGAGAGATGGTTCAGTGGTTAAGAGTACTGACTGCTCTCGCAGAGGACCTGGGTTCCATTCCCAGCACCCACATGGCAGCTAAGAACCTTCTTTAACTCCAGTTCCAGGGGAATCTAACACCCTCTTCTGACCTCCGCAGCACTGCACTACATGGGTGGACCTACCTACATGCAGACTATTCACTCATACACATAAAAAAAAAAAACTATCTTGTGGGCTGGAGAGAGATGGCTCAGAAGTTAAGAGCCGGTTGCTCTTGCAGAGGACCTGGGTCCAATTCCCAGCACCCACATGGCAGCTAATAATCACCTGTAACTCCAACTCGAGGGAATCCGACGCCCTCTTCTGACCTCCATGGACATTGCACAACATAGGTGCACTTACATGCATCCAGGCAATACACTTATATACATAAAATAAAAATAATGAAGTATATTTTTCAACTCCTATCATATTTACTAGGCAAATGTTATTGCGAAAACACCTTATTAAAAGTAACTTTTCACCGGGCATGGTGGCACACACCTTTAATCCTAGCATTTGGGAGGCAGAGGCAGGCGGATCTCTATGAGTTCAAGGCCAGCCTGGTCTACACAGCGAGTTCCAGGACAGCTCAGGCTACAGGGAGACCCTGTCTCGAAAAGACCAAAAAGAAAAAAGTAAGTTTTCAATTGGGCCTGGTGGTGCAGGCCAATGGTCTTAGCTACTCTGGAGGATGAGATGGAAGAATCAGGAGTTGAAGTCTAGCCTGAGCTATAGAGTGAGTTCAAGATTAGCTTGTACAACTTACTGACACCCCGTCTCAAAATACACAGTAAAAAGAGGACTGGGGATGGAGCTCAGTGGCAGACTGCTTACATAGCACGTACAAAGCTCTGGGTTAAATCCCAGTACTGCAAAAAATGTGTATTTTCTGAAGTTTGATATTTAAAAACAATATAAAATGTGGGGGTGGAGAGATGGCTCAGCAATTAAGAGCACTGTCTGCTCCTGCAGAGGACTGGGGTTTGATTCTCAGAACCCACATGGTAGCTGACAACCATCTGAAACTCCAGTTTCAGGAGATCAGACACCCTTTTCTGACCTCTGTGGGCATTGCATGACACAGATGCACTTACATACATGCAGGCAATATAATCACACATAAAATAAAAAAAATAATAAATGAAATATTTAAAAAATATGTATTTAGTATCTGGAAAACATTAGCCAGCAAGATTCTTGGCAAGGTGTTACTCTGTTTCTTGTTACTTTTATCTTTATTGATTAATATTCAAGATTAGAAGAGTAAGAATGTGGTAGAGCTAAGTGGCAGGGTCTTATGTAGCATGCAGCAATGGCTTGGGTTCGATCCCCAGCAAGATTCACAAAGGCAGGGTCTATGATTCTTTTGTTTCTCATTATACATTTAGCTCTTAGCACAGTGTCTGTCAATACCAGCATTCCCTGTATTAGTTGGGTAGCACTAACTGATTTAACAAAGTTATCCCTGGGGCTGGAGAGATGGCCTAGCAGTTAAGAGCACTGACTGCTCTTCCAGAGGACCTGGGTTCAATTCCCAGCACCCACATGGCGGCTGAGAACTGTATGTAACTCCAGTTTCAGGGGAATCCGACGCCCTCTTCTGACCTCCGCGGCACTGCACGACACAGGTGCACAGACCTGCATGCAGATAGTACATTCATATACATAAAAATAAAATAAAATAAAATAAAAAACAAAGTTATCCCCAAATTATGTTTTAAACACCTAGCTATTCCATACAGGGGTTTCTAGCAGGCAGCTCCCCACCCCCCAGTGCGGTGATTTGAGGAATGGAGACTCTTCATCTTCTGGCTTCGTTGTTCCCAGGATGGTTGTGCTTAGCATTCAGCATCAAAGGGGAAAGTATGAAATTGCACCTGCTTCTTAAAGCCTTATCCTGAAAACAAGATACAATAAATACACTTCCATACAGACTGAAGAAAACTAGCCATTTGGTTACATTACCCTGTAGGCTATACTGTAGTTGGTTAGAAAAGCTTAGTTTTGGCCTTGGCAGCTACTTTTTCACAAATAGCTTAATAGTATGGAAAGTGAAAGATATCAGTGGGCAGCTAGCTATGTCTGCCATAGTGCTTAGACATTTTCTGAATGAATAGATGAAGAAGGTCACTAGAACTGCCTGGTTCTTTCTAACACCATGGAAGCTTTAGGACATGGAGCTTGAATGCAGTCCAAACAAGCACTGGTTCTACTGTTATGTTCCAGCAAGCTCACAAACAGGAACTGGGCTACTCTTTGTCAGTTTGCCTGCTGAGGCCAAGCAACACAGCAGAGTTGAAATCTCAGTAAGGAGGCCCTAGGAGGCCACTTCATGAAACTGTATAGCTTGAGTTGCAGTGGAGAACCCTGTATACAGGACAGGTAAGAAACATGGGAGATCAACCAAAGACAGCTGCCAGTTCAGGAGAGGCTCTGTGTGCTACAGGCAGCAAGGCTTGAGTAGCAGGGTCATCTAAGCCCTTTAGAACAAAAGTTATTCCATTTTAACATGGAGCTGGAGGATTGGGTGTCTCCCTGCTAAGTTTTGGTCTTGTTCTGATCTTTCCATGTTATGCCCCCATTTTTCCCTTGTGGAATGGGAATATGTACTCTGTGCTATTGTAAGTTGGATGTATGCAATTTCTTTTCTTTTCTATTTTTTTCTTTTTTTTAAGACAGGGTCTCCCTGACTGCTGTCATGTCTTCCCCATAAAGATGGGCTCTGTTCCTCTGGAACTCTCTTCAAAAACGTCTTTGTCCCTTAAGTTGCTTATGTCAGTATATTTTATCAAAATCCATATCTACAAAATCTATTAAATGATTTTCAGGTATTGGACATCAAACAATCTTTGGGAGAACAATCTTTGATAGAAGCTGTCTGGAAAGCTTCTAGGTCATATCAAACTTGGGCTAAGTTTGGATGTCTTCATCACTTGAAGAGAGATAGAGTCCAGGGAGGCCAAGGTGGCTAGAGTTCACAGTTCAAAGTACCAGAGAAGAAAGAGCTATACAAAGAGCCTAGGAATCTGCCAAGTCATCCTTGATATTAAGCTGAGTACTAATCTTTGCCTAAGGGAAGAACCACCTGCTGGAAGGAGAGGAAGCAATTCTTTAGGCTCACACAGGGACAAGAAAAGTTTAAGTTTGTATTAGAATGGAAAATGTTAAGAGTCACTTAGCAGCAAGAAAACATTAGTCCCAGACTAAAAAACTATTCTGGTCCCATATAGCAAAATTTAAACACATAAAAATGATTAAACTGTTATAAGTGATTTAGCTTCATGTCAGAACAAGGTGCAAAACTATTTATAGAAAACAAAAATATACAGCACAGGGGCTAGAGAGATGACTGAGTGGTTAAGAAAACTGGTTGCTCTTGCAGATGACACAAGTTCAGTTCCCAATACCGCATGGCAACTAAGAACCAGGGGATCCAATAACCTCTTCTGGCCTCTGCAGGCATTGCACACACAGGTGCACTTATATTCATGCAAGAAAACACATATATACATAAAAATAACTTCTAAAAATATACAATATACAAAATAAATTTATAGTATCTAAGCCAGACAGGGTGGCTTAACCCTTAATCCCTGCATTCAGGAGGCAGGCAGATCTCTGTGAGTTCAAGGCAAGTTCCAGGCCAACCGGGGTTATAGGGAGACCCTGTCTCAAACAGACCAAAAAACTTTTAAATTTACAATATCTAGTATTTTTGATTTAAAAATTATTGAAGGTACAGAGAATCAGGAAACAGGACCCAAATTGAGGACAATAACCAATCGACAGAATTAGGCCCAGAGATATCACAGGCAATAGAATTAAGATATAGAAATATTAAAACAATTTCTGCTGAGCACTTAGGCACCTACCTGAAATCAAGACTTTTTCACTCCCAGGAGCAAACTGGAGTAGGGACTTTTCTATCTCTAGTTTTAATGAAATTAAAATGACCTTTTAGTCACAGGACAGTAACTTTCCTGCATAGGAATATAGTTTTCTAAGTGTTTTAGTTAAATTTGTGTTTTCATTTGATTTAGTTTGTGTTTTAGCTCTATATTCCAATTCTTATTTTTACCATATTTGTACACCATGTTCAGTATTTTAATTGGATGTATTTATCAACATGTAATGCCTGTGGTGGGAATTAAGCTATGAATAAAGTATCTAATCAATAAAAAAATATTAAAACAGATACCATGACTGTATTTCACATATTCAGTAAGACAGAAGAAAGACTGAGCATGAAAAGTCAAGACATGGAAGATATAGAAAGGACTCACATTAACATTCTAGGGGCAGGCAGGGGAGGTGGCTCAGTCAGTACATTGCTTGCTATGCAAGCATGAGGATCTGAGCTTGGATCCCAGGACCCATGTAAAAAGCTGGACATGGTGGCACTTTCCTGTCATGTAATCCTAGCCTTGGGGAGGATCCCTGAAGCCTACTGGCCAGCTAGGCTTTCCAAATCAATGAGCTCCAACTTCAGTGAGAGACCTTGTCTCAAGAAAACTAAGGTGAGGCCCGCTAGATGGCTCCTCAGGCAAAGGCACTCAGCACCAACCCTGATACCCACATGGTGGAAAGAGAAAACCAGCTTCATGTCTTCTGGCATCCACATGCATGCCATGGCAGGAGCATACACACACACACACACACACACACACACACACATATACCATACAAAGTAAATCGATGTAGTTTAAAAGAAGAAAGTGAGGGCTGGAGAGATGGCCTAGCGGTTAAGAGCTCTGACTGCTCTTGCAGAGGACCCGGGTTCAATCCCCAGCACCCACATGGCAGCTGAGAACCGTCTTTGACTCCAGTTCCAGGGGAATCCGATGCCCTCTTCTGACCTCCGCGGCATTGCATGACACAGGTGCACAGACCTACATGCAGACAGTACATTCATACACATAAAAAATAAGTAAAATTTAAAAAAATATTAAAAAAGTGACACAAAAAAATAAAAAAGGTGGACAACAATAGAGGAAGACTCATACCATTAACCTCTAGCCTCCACATGCATATACACACATGAGCATGCATATACAAACATACTCATATATATACATATATATCACACTAAAATAAAATACAATAAAATGCTAGATACAATTACTATGCCTAAAGTGAAAAATACATTGCATGAAATTAAACTGCGGATTAGAAACTGAGGAAGAAAATATTAGTAAACCTTAAGACACAGAAATAGAAACCATCCAGAATGAAACTTGAAAGGGGCAGAAAGGGCTGGAGAGATGGCCTAGCAGTTAAAAGCACCGACTGCTCTTGCAGAGGACCCGGGTTCGATCCCCAGCACCCACATGGCGGCTAAGAACCGTCTGAAACTCCAATTCCGGGAGAACTCCAGTTCCAGGGGAATCCGACACCCTCTTCTGACCTCCGCGGCATTGCACAACACAGGTGCACAAACTTGCATGCAGACAGTACATTCATACACATACAGAAATAAATAAAAATTTTAAAAAAAGGGGCAGAAAGAACAAATAAATTATCAGGAAAGTGGTAACATAACTTCAAGCAGATTAATATATGTTAATTAGTGTTCCTGGACTAGAATATGCAGGGACAAAAAAAAGTACTTGAAGAAATAATATCTGAAAATTTCTGAATTAAATAAAAGCTGTAAACCCATAAATCAAAGAAGTCAAATGAACTCCAAGTACAAATAAATAAATAAATAAAAGTACACCAGTAAACATGGCAACCAAATGCTGAAAAACAGTGCTGTGTCCTTGGACAGCATTGACCTGTTGTTAATCAGTCATGTAACTTTCCCTTTGACCAGAGCCGGACTAAAGACACAGTAGCCCCGTGACTTTGCTAGCACATCAAGTTTAATATCCATTCCATAAAAGACTGTTTAAACCCATCTGTTTCATCCTGGGATCCAGCAATAGACAACAACTACTTTCAGCAGCTTTCCTTGGGAAGGCCTGCCACGACTGGCCTGGGTTGTTTACTTTTCCTCTCCTGCCTGGCCCAGATCTCTTGAGTTCTAATCTGTGCTCACATCTTTGCACAATCTGCTTTGCACAATTTATCTGGACAGGATTTTCTGGCTTTGGCTGTCAGCACTTTCTCTTGACATGGTTTGATAAGAATCCTCTGCCCTAGACCTTTGCACCTATTTCCAACAGACTGTCCCTCTTTTCTATCAGTTCTCTTGAGAAAAATATCCAGAAACAGCCTTAAAATCTCTGACCATGTGGTCGTACTCTAAACAATCCGAGTGCTATGAAACTTTCAAGTTGAAAGTTGAGAATTTCAGTTGCATTGTTTTATAAATCAGGACCCTAAACTGAAATATACTTTCATACCAAATATAACTTAAAATAAATGTATGATTGTTGCTTCAGTCATCATTGAACACTAAAAAATAGTAAATAAGGCACTTTTGTATAAATCGAACAAAATATTTTTGGACAACTTTTGCATTACTGACTGATGATATTATACTTTTTCCCCTCAGTTAACCTCCCTCCTTCCCTCCCTCCCTTCCTTCTTTCCTTCCAGGATTGATTTTGGACTCTCATGTAAAAGAGAAATTTACAGTTGCTGTGAATACTGATTTGAAAAATCAGAGCAGCAAGATTATTTTAAATATTTCAAGTTCAATTCAATAAATATTTATGAGGTCTTTCCTTTTTATAAAACATTGTGAAAAAATTAGTGCAAATGTATTTTTTCTTTAAATGGGAATTTATACTCATAAAACCTATGAGCTACATAGGTTTTATGAGTATAAATAAAACTAGTTCCAGCACTCAGGAGGTTGAAGCAGGGGGATTACCACAAATTTGAGACCAGCCTGGACTACTGCTGTCTTTAAAAATATATATGTTGTAGCCAGGCGTGGTGGCGCACGCCGTTAATCCTAGCACTCGGGAGGCAGAGGCAGGCTGATCTTTGTGAGTTCAAGGCCAGCCTGGTCTACAGAGTGAGTTCCAGGACAGCTGGGGCCACAAGGAGACCCTGTCTCGAAAAGACCAAAAAAAAAAAAAGAAAAAAAAAAATATATATATTAGATATTATATTATATATAGTCTGTATCGAGCACCCTATTACTGCTCGCGCAGAGGACCCGGGTTTTGAGTCCCAGCACCCACAGGGTGTCTAAGACGTAATTCTTTTTTTCTTTTTTTTTTGTGTATGAGTACTGGCTGCGTGTAGGTTGGTGCACCTGGGTTTGGGTCAAATGCCGACAGGTCAGGAGAGGGCAGCGGATTCCCCTTGGAACGGAGTTAGGGAGCGTTCGTTAGCCGCATGGGGTGCTGGGAATGGAACCCGGTCCCGCAAGAAGCAGTCGCCGCTCTTAACTGCTGAGCCATCTCTCCAGGAACCTAGAATGTCTTTAAAAAACAGGTGCTGGGTGTGCATGCCTGTAAATCCATCCTAGCACTCAGCAGGTGGAGCAGGCAGATCTCTGTGAGTTTAGGGACATCCTGGTCTACAGATGGAGCTGCAGGCCAGCTGGGGCTATAGGGAGTCCCTTGGCTCAAGACACAACAATGTGACTAGCTCAGCAGCCATTACTAAAGTGGACGAGACAAGAGAAGAGTAGCATGGCCCCTGCGCAAGTGATCACAATTCGGGAAAACAAGCAAAACAAATAGTTTATTAAGTCTTCATTGGAATTGATCTAACCGGTGTGGTGGCATACAATGGTTAGTCCCTGCAGTCGAAGGCAGAGGCAAGCTGATCGCTATGAGTTCAAGGCCGGCCCGGTCTACAGCTGAGTCCAGGCCACTGGGCTACAGGGAGACCCTGTCCGCAAAAGACCATATATGGGGCTGGAGGATATGGCCGGGTTAAGAGGCCGACGCTCTATGAATGGACTAGGTTCGATCGCCCAGCACCCACATGGCGCCGAGACGCGTCCTGGAAACTCCAATTCTAGGAAGAACTCCAGTTTCCAGGGGAATCTGAGACCCTCTCTCTGCCCGCGGGGCTTGCAAGGAACGTTGGTGCACAAACCTGCATGCAGACAGTACATTCATACACATAGAAAAAATAGAATAAATAAAAAAATATAATTTGAAAAATACAATATAATCATTAAATTAACTCCCAAATTAAGACATTGTTGACAATCGTTTTCTAATCTTTGCTTCATTGCTTTGAACAAACACTCTTACCAACACCAACTTGGAGAGAGAGGGTTTATTCAGCTTCATCTCCTGGGTCACAGTTCATAGCTTAGGGAGCCCAAGGCAGACTCAGAGCAGGAACTGGAGGCAGGAGCTGAAGCACATGCTATGGAGGAATGCTGTTCATGGCTTGCTCTCCTGGCTCATGCCCAGGCAGCCGTTCTATACAGACACCAATACTTCCAGGTGGCACTGCCCATGGTGGCTGGGCCCTCCACCATTGACGACAATCAAGACAATATCCCACAGATGTGGCAACAGGCCAATCCAATGGCAATTCCCCATGAGGCTCCCTCAAACCAGGTGTGTAAAGTTAACACCAAAGCTATCCAGCACAAATAACATGAACAGTTAGTATAAGAGAGTAAAGATAAACAAAGGGCATTTTTCGTATTACATCTAGTAAGAAAGAATAAATTAAAAAAAAGAATGAATTTTGAGCAGGCTGGGCAACACACCTTTAATCCCAGCACTTGGGAAGGCAGAGGTAGATGATCTCTGTGAGTTCAAAGCAAGCCTGGTTTACAGAGTGAGCGGGAGCTCCAGGCCTGCTGGACTAAAGGAAGACCTTGCC
>VZQC01007398.1:2818940-2845974 GCA_009823505.1 Rhizomys pruinosus | reverse complement strand
AAAAAAAAAAAAAAAAAAAAAAAAAAAGGGAAATTATAAACACATACAATTTGAGTGAATTCATCGAGCAAAATAAATTTAATAAATTTGATTTCTCTCTCTCTCTCTTTTTTTTTTTTTTTGGTCTTTTTGAGACAGGGTCTCCCTTTAGTCCCAGCTGGCCTGGAGTTTGCTCTGTAGACCAGGCTGGACTTGACCTCACAGAGATCCGCCTGCCTCTGCCTCCCAAGTGGTAGGATTAAAGGCATGCGCCACCATGCCCGGCTGATTTTCCTCTTTTTGAAATACTTAAATATCATTTGGGAGGCAGAGCCAGGCAGATTTCTGTGAGGTCAAGTCCAGTCTGGTCTACAGAGCAAACTCCAGGCCAGCTGGGACTAAAGGGAGACCCTGTCTCAAAAAGACCAAAAAGAAAAAAAAAAAAAAGCCACAAACAACCCTTAAATATGCCAGAGGTAATGCATGTCTTTAATCCCAGCACGTGGGATGCAGAAGCAGGCAGAGCTCTGTGAGTTGGAGGCCAGCCTGGTCTACATAGCAAGTTCTAGCCAGCTGGGGCTACAGGGAAAAAGTATCTCAAAAAGACAAAATAAATAAATAAATAAATAAATAAATAAATAAATAAACCCTTAAATGTTACATTGTTATTATTACTTGCTTTTTTGAGACAGGATCTCACTCCGTAGGCCTGGCTAGCCTCTAACTTGTGGCAATCTTCTTCCATCTGCCTCCTGAATGCTGAGATTATAGGCATGAACCACACTTGGCTCAAAAGCTCAATTATATAATACAGTAGGTTGTAGTACGACTATTTCTGTGGTACAGGATGATTAAGGACACATGACCAAGCCTAATGTATAGAATATAAAACAAAAACCCAATCAAACAAAACACTTGATAATGTCACACTTCATAGTCACTGTACTTAGAATGTTCCAGAGCTCCAGTGACCAGTGTACTTGGGTTTATCAACACAGGTTAGCTGGCAGATTCTGGTTCTGTTCACAGTAGTCACTTCCATACCATAGAAAGATGAATTTAGAGAACTAGGAATTAGCTTTTGCTCTGCTACTTATAGATTTATAACCTTTTAGGCTGGGCAAGATACATAGCATGTTTGATCTTCTGCTCAAAGTTGATAGCTATCTACTCACGATATTGTCATAAAGCCCACGATGTAAATATTATTATTATTATTATTATTATTTGGTCTTTTCAAAACAGGGTCTCCCTGTAGCCCCAGCTGTCCTGGAATTCGCTCTGTAGACCAGGCTGGTCTTGAACTCACAAAGATCCACCTGCCCCTGCCTCCCAAGTGCTAGGATTAAAGGCGTGCGCCACCACACCCAGCTTTTTTTTTTTTGGTGTAAATATTATTTTTATTTCATGTGTATTGGTGTATTGCCTGCATATATGTAAGAGTACTTGTATTGTGCAATGCCTGTGAAGGTCCAGAAGATGGTGCTGAATCCCCTGGAACAAAAAGGTTGTTAGCCATCCTGTGGGTGCTGGGATTTCAACTCCTGTCTTGCTCTTAACCGATGAGCCATCTCTCTCTAGCTCCAATGGAAATAGTCTTTTTTTTTTTTTTTTTCTTTTTTTGGTCTCCTCGAGACAGGGTCTCCCTGCAGCCCCAGCTATCCTGGAACTCTCTATGTAGACCAGGCTGGACTTGAACTCACAGAGATCCAACTGCCTCTGCCTCTTGAGTGCTGGGATTAAAGGCCTGCACCACCATGCCAGGCTTATTGTAGACTCTTGAAGTAGTTTGTTTTCATTCCCTTATTGTGCTGCCCCCACCCCAAGTTGAGAATCAAGCCCAGGCCCAATGCTAGGCAAGTGCTCTACCACTGAGCTACACAAGTTCTTAATACTGAAACTTTAGCAGAGTTCTATCAAACTCCAAGTATTGTTAAGGAATGCACGCCACTGCCATGGCCAGCTTCCTGCAGTTAAAACTGAACTTATATTTGCACTCCAGGAAATAATTTCATTTTTTGCTGATTGAATTTTAAAATTTGAGATAATAGGCCAGGCACACAGGAGGCAGGGCAGGNAAAAAAAAAAAAAAAAAAAAAAAAAAAAAAAGAAAAAGAGAACAGTGAGCCCAGTACTTGGGAGGTTGAGGCAGGAGGACTGCTGTGAGTTCAAGATAAGCCCAGGTTACTTAGTGAGACCCTGTTTAAAAAATATCAGGAAATAAGAAAAAAAAAAAAACCCTCTTAGTTTCTTTTTCTGTGTCAGCTATTACAATAAGAAAAAAAGTTTATGGATTGAAAAACTACAAAGTAAAGAAAAATACAAAGTAATACTGTCTTTGTAGATAAAACAATCATAAATGAAAATTCTAAGGGACATATAAAAATATCTACTAGATGGAAAATTTATCAAGGTAATCAATGAATGGGATACAAGTCAGTAGGTAAAAATTAATTATAATTTTATTTATCAGCAAATTGAAAATTGAGATCTAAACAGCATCAAAATGTGAATAAATTCAATAAAACATGTGCAAAATCTATACAAAAGGCAAGAAAATATTGCTGAAAAAATTCAAAAGAACATAAATTACTCATGTCCCTAAAGACTCAACAACACTGAAGGCATTATCCCCAACCTGATTTTGAATTAAATACAAATATGAAATAGATTCATATTACATTTTTGCATCTCATCTAACTGATTATATTCTGTATTTTCCAGCTTTTCATACTTTACTTATTGCATGAGATTCCTTGATTAAAATTCAAGTAGGCTGTTTATAGAAACCGAAAAACTCATACTAAAATTTATAGAATAACTAAACCAATGAAAGAAAACTGGAGATTTTTTTTTTTTTTTGGTCTTTTTGAGACAGGGTCTCCCTATAGCCCCAGCTGTCCTGGAACTCGCTCTGTAGACCAGGCTGGCCTTGAACTCACAAAGATCTGCCTGCCTCTGCCTCCCGAGTGCTAGGATTAAAGGCGTGCATCACCACGCCTGGTAAAACTGGAGATCTTATACTACCCTTTTAAGATTGTGGTATGGCCCTAAGTGTAGACATACTAATCAGAATAAAAACAGTATTCAGAAATAGACCACACAGATATGGTGGTCTATTTTGACATATTTATCGAGGTAATTCAACTGGGGATAGTCTTTTAATAAATTGTGTGGAAACAACTTGATGTCCATTTTAAGATTAGTTTCCCTCCTTTCTTTAATCCAAACAAAAACTAACTCAAAGTGAATCATATACCCCAATTTAAGAACACTGGAAGCTTTACATGGTGGTACATGGCTGAAATCCCAGTGCCCAGGAGGCTAAGACAGGAAGATCACTAGTCTGAACCCAGCTGGGGCTGTCACAAAAGGACTATCTCAAAGAATTTTTTTTTGGAGACAGGGTCTCCCTGTAACTTGGGCTTGTCCTGGAACTAGCTATGCAGAGCAGTTGGCCTCAAACTCACAGAGATCTGCCTGCCTCTGCCTCCCAAGTGCTAGGATCAAAAAGAATTTTTTAACAGGTGGGCGTGGTGGCCCATGCATTGTGGGAGGAAGAGACAGGCAGGCCAGCCTGATTTTCATAATGAATTCCAGGTCAGCCAGGGTTCCATAGGGAGACTGTCTCAACAAACAAAGAGAAAAATTTCTAGAAAAAGAAAATCTTAGATGAAATACAAAAGGAATAGCCATATAAGAAAAAATAATTGGAAATTTATTGAAATTTAAAAGCATTAAGAAAATAAAGTCATGTCATACTCTGAAAAAGAACATTTACAAAATTTATATCTGGTGAAGGACTTATTTTCAGACTATATAAAGAACTGTTACAGTTCAAAACAAGAAGTCAAAAGACCTGAAGGAGCTGGGAGTGGTAGTGCACACATGAGGCAGAGGCGGGAGGATCTTTGTGAGACTGAGGCCAACCTGGTCTACATGGCAAGTTCCATAGCTGTAGAAAATTTTATCAAGGCAAAACTAGCATTGACAAAAGCAGATCAGTAAGTGCCAAGAGCCAGAGGAGGGCAGCATCAGTTGCAAAGGGCACAAGGGCATAAGCAAATTTCTGGGCATAAGAAATATTCTGCATCATGATTTATATTGGCTCTATAACTGCACATTTCTAAAAACAAAATTATAATGAGTTAGTTTAAAAAGGGGTGAATTGTACTGCACACAAATGATACTTCAGCTGGGCATGGTGGCGCACCCCTTTAATCCTAGCACTTGGGAGGCAGAGGCAGGCGGATCTTTGTGAGTTCAAGGCCAGCCTGGTCTACAGAGCAAGTTCCAGGATAGCTGGAGCTACAGGGAGACCCTGTCTCAAAAAAGACCAAAACAAAAACAAAAACAAAATCAAATGATACTTCAATAAAGCCAATTATAAAAATTTAAAGTGAAAAGCAATTTTTTTTTTCATGATTCTTTAAAGCAAGTGCATTGAAAGGAACACAGATACTGATTCCCTAAGACCAATTCTACCTAAACTACTAGATTAGGTCTGGTGAGATGGCTCAACAGGTAAAGGCACCTGCTGCTAAGCCTGACAGGACCCACAAGTTAGGACAGAACTCCCTCAAGTTGTCTCTGACCTCCATACTTGCAATGTGGCAGACGAACACCAACCCTCCATTCCCTCAAATAAATTAATAATGTAATTAAAAAAAAGAAACTAGGACATTCATCTTACCGAGCCCATGGGTCCCTTAGCCCCCGTAGAGCTAGCTTCTTCTGGACAGCTTCTAATGGTGTCCCTTCTATTTTCCACTGTCTGTAATCCGGAAGCTCCAATTTACTATGATCATGACCATGCTCCTGTCTATGTCCATGTCCAGGGGCCATGTCTACAGGAAAAGAGGAGCATAAGGGGAAAACAGATTATAGATATCTAAAAGGCAAATTTAATGTTTATGTTTTGAGTGAAATAATTGAAAAAAAGAAAAATATAAATACTTGAAAATTATGAGTTAGGAGATTTAAAGTATACTGTTACATAATTAGTATATTCACAGGTAGGAAATAACAGATACACAAAATATTATAAAAAAGAAAAATAATTAATAATCCCACCACCGAAAATATGCATATGCATTTCTTATTTAGCTCCTTTATTATTGTAACAGTAAACATTTATTGATCCCTTATATGTCAAATGCACTATGCTGTACAGGTATTTACACTTCTTTTTTTTTTTGGTCTTTTAAGACAGGGTCTCCCTTTAGTCCTAGCTGGTCTGGAGCTTGCTCTGTAGACCAAGCCAGCCCTGAACTCACAGAGATCTGCCTGCCTCTGGGATTAAAGGTGCACGCCCGACACCCAAATACACATTTTTTAAATAAATGAAGATAATGAGACTCCAAACAGTAACTTCCTAAAGGTAATAAAAATAGTTAAGAGTATATTGGTTTGGGCATGGTGGCATACCCCTTTACTCCTAGCACTCGGAAGGCAGAGGCAGGCGTATCTTTGTGAATTCATGGCCAGCCTGGTCTACAGAATAAGTTCCAGGACAGTTGGGGCTACAGGGAGACCCTGTCTTGAAAAGACCAAAAAAAAAAAAAAAAAAGAGTATATTGGTACTTAAGCCTTACAGTTTAGTTTCAGAACTCTTCCTAATTTCTAAATACTGTTTTCTTCTCCTTAGTCCTAATACATGAATATGCATAACAAAAATATAAAAACCATTCTGTCATCTTTCTTTAGTTAATGCATTAAAAAAAAAAATAGGGGCGGGAGAGATGGCTCAGCAGTTAAGAGTTGACTGTTCTTGCAGAGGACCTAGATTTGAATCCCAGCTTCCATACAGTAGCAGTTAACAATTATCCTCTAGCCCCCCACCCAACTCCAGTTCCAGGGGATCCCATACTGTGCTGGATAGCTTTAGTGTCAACTTGACACACCTGGGTTGAGGGAGCCTCAATTGGGAATTGGCTCCATTGGATTGGCCTGTGGCCACATCTGTGGTGTATTGTCTTGATTGTTGAGCAGTGACAGTATAAGAAGGCAGGCTGGGCATGAGCCAGTGAGCAAGCCAGTGACCAGCACTCCTCCATGGCTTGTGCTTCAGCTCCTGCCTTCAGGTTCCTGCCCTGAGTTCCTGCCTTGGGCTCCCTAAGTGATGAACTGTGACCCGGGAGCTGTAAGCTGAATAAACCCTTTCCTCCCCAAGTTGGTGTTGGTCAGAGTGTTTTGTCACAGCAATGGAACACAAACCAGGACACATACCTTCTTCTGACCTCCACGGGCACTGTATGACATGGGTGCACCTACCTACATGCAAGCAATACTTATACACATAAAAATAAAATATTTAAAAATATATTTTATTATTTTTATCTCATATGTATGAGTGTATTGCCTGCATGTATGTAAGTGTACCTGTGTGGTGCAATGCCCACAGAGATCAGAAGAGGGCATCAGATCCCTGGAACTGGAGTTACGTACAGATGGTTGTTAGCTGCTGTGTAGATGATGGGAATTGAACCTGGGTCCCCTGGAAGAGCAGACAGTGCTTGTAACCGCTGAGCTATCTCTCCAGCTCCCTCTATAGTTAATTCTTTAAAAATATAGTATTGTTTTAAATACATGATCATATGACTCTTTTCTGTATAAAACCAGATAATAAATATTTTAGGGTTTGGGGCAGCGGAGGTAAAACTGAGGATCTCAGAGAGAGAAGGAAAACACAGTTCTAACAATATTTTACTGATAAAAATCTAAAATATTATAAATACTAGCTAAATACAATTCTTTATAATATAGGCCTTATGAAAAATGAAAATTTTAGGGGATGGGAGCTAGCAATTTGCTTAACTAGAGGTCAAGGCTACTGGTTTTTGTTATCTAAATGAGTGTAGATATTCATCTGTGCAAACCATTCTTAGGTCATGGGCCTTAACAAAAACAGGCACTGTGCTGGATTTGGCCAACTGGCTGTAGTTCACTAATTTAAGAACTGACCAACAGAAATCTTAAGACTCCTTTTTGGTCAATAAGTATGCTTCTGAAATAGAATGTCCTCATTTAAGATTTGTTTTGCTGGATAGTTATTTATTTATTTATTATTTGTCTAAGACAGGTCTCTCTGTAGCCCAACTGACTTGGGCCTAGCTACAGTAGACTAGGCTGGCCTTAATCTCAGAGATCCATCCACCTGCCTCCACCTCTGGCATTCTGGGATTAAAGACATGGGCCACCATGCTCAGATTTTGCTATGGTTATTGTTGTTTTGCTTTGATCTTTTTGAGACAGGGTCTTCCTGGAGCCCAAGCTGGCCTGAAACTCAACTCAAGGCTGCCCTTGAGTTCACAAAGATTTTCCTGCCTCTGCTTCCCAAGTGTTGGGATTAAAGGCATGTGGCACCATGCCCAGTTATTGTTATTATTTTTGTAAATAATCTAAAAATACACTTCATGTTAATCTTTATTTAAATTTATATGAATTTAGAATTTAGTTATGAATAAATAATTGGTACATAATCATTTATCTAAGGTAAACAGTAAGAATTCTACAATTACTGCTCTCCAGAAATAAAACCAAATCAAAATTATTAACATTATATCTAATTTAATACTATGAATAAGTCTAATAGTAAGATAGGATTCTTTATTTTTTAAAAGCACTTTTTTAATATTTTTATTTTATTTTATTTTTTATGTGTATGAATGTACTGTCTGCATGTAGGTTGGTGCACCCGTGTTGTGCAATGCTGTGGAGGTCAGAAGTGGGTGTTGGATTCCCCTGGAACTGGAGTCAAAAACTGTTCTCAGCCGCCATGTGGATGTTGGGGATCGAACCGGGGTCCTCTGCAAGAGCAGTTGGTGCTCTTAACTGCTAGGCCATCTCTCCAGCCCCAAGACAGAATTTTTTTTGGTCTTTTTCGAGACAGGGTCTCCCTGTAGCCCCAGCTGTCCTGGAACTCACTATGTAGACCAGGCTGGCCTGGAACTTACAAATCCGCCTGCCTCAGCCTCCCAAGTGTGCCACCACACCTGGCAGGATTTTTCAAAAATAGGATTTAAAAAAATAAAATAAAGCCAGGTGTGGTGGCACACGCCTTTAATCCTAGCACTCGGGAGGCAGAGGCAGGTGGATCTTTGTGAGTTCAAGGCTAGCCTGGTCTACAGAGCGAGTTCCAGGACAGTTGGGGCTACAGGGAGACCCTGTCTCCAAAAGACCAAAAACAAAACAAATAAATAAAATAAAATAAAATAATAAAAATAGGATTTTTATAAGAGGCAGTGAGACATGCAAAATACTTATTTTGTTAAACAGTAAAACTAAGATATGAGGGGAAAACTTAACATAGTAATTGACAAATTAACCAAACTAAATAGTAAATGTTAAGGAATCATAAAACATTACAGTGATGATTTCCATATTTAAAAATAAAAATCAATACCCACCAAACACAAAAATCAATACCCACCAAACACAAGTTAAAGTTACAACACCTGCAACTTTGAATGAAACATTTAGTCAGTTACCTTATTATTATTTGGTGGACTCAACATGAAAGAAAATCAGGCATGCAAGTGCAGGCTGCTTTTTCCACTGATTCTGTAAGCTAAAGCAGAAAGATCACTTGAGTCCAGGGACTCAAGACCAGCCTAGGCAATGTAGTGAGAGTGTCTCAAAAAATAATAATACAAAGAACAAAGAAAATTGCCTCTGCTTATCTTTAGAATAACATCTTCACTACAGCATGTTTTAAATGCTCTTAAAATGTTTCACTTTAAAACTATTTAGCAGGCTAATCCCAGCACTTGATGCAGAGGCAGGTGGATTTCTGTGAGTTCCAGGCCAGCTGGGGCTTCAGGGAGACCCTGTCTCCAAAAACCAAACCAACCAACCAACCAACCAACCAACCAACCTCTTATTTTTTTTATATAATTTTTTAAAATTTATTTTTGTATGTGTATGAATGTACTGTCTGCATGTAGGTTTAGTGCACCGGTGTTGTGCAATGCCGTGGAGGTCAGAAGAAGGCATCAGATTCCCCTGGAACTGGAGTTAAAGATGGTTCTCAGCTGCCTTGTGGGTGCTGGGGATCGAACCCAGGTCCTCTGCAAGATTGGGGTTGGCGCTCTTAACTGCTAGGCCAGCTCTCCAGCCCCCCCCCCAACCTCTTAGTTAATAAGAACTCTTATTTAAGCAAATGCCAACTGTAAAATATTAATCTTGGGGCTGAGAGATGGCCTAGCGGTTAAGAGCGCCGACTGCTCTTGCAGAGGACCCGGGTTCGATCCCCAGCACCCACATGGCGGCCAAGAACCATCTGAAACTCCAATTCCAGGAGAACTCCAGTTCCAGGGGAGTCCGAAACCCTCTTCTGACCTCCGCGGCGTTGCACGACACGGGTGCACAGACTTGCATGCAGACAGTACATTGATACACATACAGAAACAAATAAATGCTGGGCGTGGTGGCGCACGCCTTTAATCTTAGCATTTGGGAGGCAGAGGCACGCGGATCTCTGTGAGCTGGAGGCCAGTCTGGTCTACAGAGTGAGTTCCAGGACAGCCAGAGCTATAGGGAGACCCTGTCTCAAAAAAAAAAAAAAAAAAAATTAATCTTGATTGAGTACCAAAGTATTAACAAAGATTTTTTTTTCCCCCTGGCAGTCTTATATACACCAGGCTTGATATGCAGCCAAGAATGACCCTGAATTTCTGATCCTCCAGACTCCACTTACATAGCTGGGTCAAAGCTGAAGCATAATAATTTTTGTTGTTGTTGCTGTTTTTTTTTTTGAGACAGGGTCTCCTTATCGCCCCAGCTGGCCTGGAACTCACTCTGTAGACCAGGCTGGCCTTGAACTCCCAGAGATCTGCCTGCCTCTGCCTCCTGAGTGCTGGGATTAAAGGTGTGTGCCACCATGCCTGGCTTACCTGCCACTTGGGTGCTGGGAATCGAACCCAGGTTCCCTGCAAGAGCAGTCAGCAATCTCTCCAGCCCCAATAATTAAAAAAATTTTTTAATTATTTTTTGTTTTATGTGTATGAGTGTACTTCCTGCCTGCATGTATGTAAGTGCACTCATGTCGTGCAATGCCTGAGAAAGTCAAAAGAAGGGATCAGATCCCCTGCAACTGCAGTTACGGATGGTTGTTAGTTACCATGTGGGTGCTAGGAATTGAACCAGGGTCCTCTGAAAGAACAATCAATACTCTTAACCACTGAGCCATCTTTCCAGCCCCAATAATTTTTTTTTTTTGTCTTTTCGAGACAGGGTCTCCCTGTAGCCCCAGCTGTCCTGGAACTCACTCTGCAGACCAGGCTGACCTTGAACTCACAAAGATCCGTCTGCCTCTGCCTCCCGAGTGCTAGGACTAAAGGCGTGCGCCACCACCCCTGGCCCAATAATTTGTTTTTAAAAACAAAATGTTTAAACATTTACCATATGAAGCTATAATATCACTATCTCAAAATATTAAAGCAGAATGTAAGTCTTTGAAAGAAAACATGAAAGATACATATCTCCATTTCTCTTGCAAATTCCTTAATTTTTTTCTACCTAAGTATTAGTTAGCTTTCCATTGCTGTGATTAAAACAGTGACCAAAACCAACTTGGGGAGCAAAGGGTTTATCTTTTAAAAAAAAAGTTTGTGCACCCGTGTCGTGCAACGCCGCGGAGGTCAGAAGAGGGTCTCGGATTCCTCTGGAACTGGAGTTCTCCTGGAATTGGAGTTACAGACGGTTCTCAGCCGCCATGTGGGTGCTGGGGATCGAACCCAGGTCCTCTGCAAGAGCAGTCGGTGCTCTTAACCACTAAGCTATCTCTCCAGCCTGCAAAGGGTTTATCTTATCTCATACCTCCCTGCTCACAGTTTATCTCTGAGAGAAGTCTGGGCAGAAACTCAGGGCTGGAACCTGGATAAAGAAGCTGATGCTCAGACCATGGAGCAACCCAGCTTGCTGGATTGCTCCTCTGGCCCATGCTCAGTTTGCTTTCTTATATAAGAGGACCATCTGCCCAGGGGTGGCACTGCCCATAGTGGGCTGGGATCTTCCACGTCACTCAACAATTAAGAAAATGCCCCTTAGACATGGCCACAGGCCAATCCAATGGAGACAATTCCTCAACTGAGGGTCCCTCTACTCAGGTGTGTCAAGTTGACAACTAAAGCTATGCAGCACACAGTATTTCAGAAAGGATCCTTCTATAGGAAGCTTCAAAACACTATTTCTAGGGAAACTTTCATTTTCTAAGTGTGTCTCTCTCAGCTGGATATGGGGTGCTGTAGTCAAAGCTACTTGGGAGGCTAAGGAGGATTACTTTGGCTCAGTTTAAGGCCGGCATGAGGATGATCCCATCTCAAGTCACAAAACTAAAAATTATTGCTATTTTGGGTTAGCCATAAAACAATAACATCTCAATTGTTGGGTTTTGAATTATCTTATTTTGAACCACTAATGGCTATAAAATCCAGGAAAATCACTTATTCTCTCTAGACTTTTATTTCTTCACATAACAAGGATAAACTCTACCTTACAAGACTGAGAAATGCAGAGAACACACTGTGATGTGCCTTCCATCTTTACACCCAGCAGTGAGAATGTGACTAAGCACAATTGTTCTCAAAAAGTGGCATGACCCAGAAAAGCTGAACATTCAAACACTTTATGGCTGGTAATTCCTCTGCCACATATACACACCCAGGAAAGGCACTCTCTCCTTTGGAAGCCACTAACATTTGAAAAGTGGCTATGGGGGCTGGAGAGATGGCCTAGTGGTTCAGAGCGACGACTGCTCTTGCAGAGGACCCGGGTTCAATCCCCAGCATCCACATGGCGGCTGAGAGCTGTCTTTGACTCCAGTTCCAGGGGAATCCGACACCCTCTTCTGACCTCCATGGCATTGCATGACACGGGTGCACAGACCTACATGCAGACAGTACATTCATACACATACAAGAATAAATTTAAAAAATTATTAAAATTCATTTGAAAAAAAAAAGTGGCTATGTACCTAGGGAACTGGGAATTTTAATAACTTAAATCTCAAGGCAAATTCTTTTTTTTAAGATTAAAATTTTTTTTATTTACATGTATGTGTGTGCACATGGTGTGTGTGTGTGTGTGTGTGTGTGTGTATACACTCATGCGTGTAGAGGCCAGAAGAGAGTGCTAGATCACCTGGAGCTGGAACTACAGGTGGTTTTGAGCTGCCTGACATGGATGCTGGGAACCAAGATGGTATTCTCTGGAAGAGCAGCAATATCCACGCAAATTCTTTTGCTCTTTTTGAGACCGGGTCTCCCTGTAACCACAGGCCAACCTGGAACTCACTATGTGGACCAGGCTGGCCTCAATCTCACAGAAATCTGCTTGCCTCTATCTCCCAAGTGCTGGGATTAAAGGCATGTGCCACCACTCCTGGTCCAAGTAAATTCTTAAGTCAATATTTAGAAATTGTTAAAATGCCTTTGGAATTAGTTAGGCATAAGAATATAATTTTTCAGGTGTACATATTACAAAATATAAACACCGATCAACTGTTTGTTTTTATGAAAACACAATGTTATGTACATACCAAGTACATTAAATTTGAAGATAGTATGAAAATGTAAAATTATTAATAGAACTGAATAATTTTGAAATGAGAATAATCCGAGTATACTGTGTTAGAGGAAATATATTAAATATTTATTCTTTTAGTAAGTCTACTAGAAAACATGATATTATATATGTGGCTTCCATCATATTTCTACTATCTAGCACTATTCTACAGAAACTTATGTATATGTACAAAGGATATGTTCTATCAGATTTTTTTGAGTGGCATATACATAACTTTACCACTGAGATACTTATAAGAATCTTATTTTCTTGGTTTGTTTAAGATCATCTTGGGGCTGGAGAGATGGCCTAGCGGTTAAGAGTGCCGACTGCTCTTGCAGAGGACCCAGGTTCTATCCCCAGCGCCCAAATGGCGGCTGAGAACTGTCTTTAACTCCAGTTCCAGGGGAATCCGACACCCTCTTCTGACCTCCGTGGCACTGCATGACACGGGTGCACAAACCTACATGCAGACAGTACATTCATACACATACAAAAATAAATAAAATTTAAAAGATAAAAAAAAGATCATCTTATATAACTCAGGCTGACTTCAAACTTTCTATGTAGCCAAAGATGACCTTAAACTCTGATCCTCCTGCCTCAGTTTCCCAAGTGCTGATATTACAAGCCTGTTATCATTTTGACTACCTATCTTTTTTTTTAATGTTTATTTTATTTTTGTATGTGTATGAATGTACTGTCTGCATGTAGGTTTGTGCACCCGTGTTGTGCGATGCTGCGGAGGTCAGAAGAGGGTGTCGGATTCCCCTGGAACTGGAGTTAAAGATGGTTCTCAGCCACTGCCATGTGGGTGCTGGGGATTGAACCTGGGTCCTCTGCAAGAGTGGTCAGTGCTAGGGGGCTGGAGAGATGGCCTAGCGGTTAATAGCGCCGACTACTCTTGCAGAGGACCCGGGTTCGATCCCCAGCACCCACATGGCAGCCGAGAACCGTCCGAAACTCCAATTCCAGGAGAACTCCAGTTCCAGGGGAATCCAACACCCTCTTCTGACCTCCGCGGCATTGCACGACATGGGTGCACAGACCTGCATACAGACAGTACATTCATACACATACAGAAATAAATAAAAAATTAAAAAAAAAGGAGTGGTCAGTGCTTTTAACCGCTAGGCCATCTCTCCATCCCCAACTACCTCCTATCTTAAAAAGAATCTTCATAGCCATTGTTTATCCTAGCTCTAAACTGTTAGCAATCAAATCCAAAAGCAGTAGAAAGCATTGTTGTATAGTCACCATATGGACTACTTTACAGTAAAAAACTATATGCAAAAGTATTAACAAATGCTAGGGATATAGCTTAGTAGTAGAGAAATTGCCAAGCATACGAGAGTTCAATCCCCAGAGCTGGAAGATGAAGAAAGAAAAGAAAAAAGGGGGCAGTAAGACAGCTTAGTAAGCAAAGGAACTTGCTGCAAAGTCTGGTAACTTCAGCTCGATCTCCAGGACCCATACAGTAGAAGAAAAAGCAACTCCCTAAATCCATGCTCTGTCCTCTATACCTTGGCTCATGGGGCCCACAAAATAAATAAATGTAGCCATGTGGGGTGGCGCATGCCTTTAATCCCAGGACTCAGGAGGCAGAGGTAGGTGGATCTCTGTGAGTTCAAGGCCAGCCTGGTCTACAGAGTGAGTTCCAGGCCAGCTGGGACTAAAGGGAGACCCTGTCTCGAAAAAAAAAAAAAAAAAAAAAAAAAAAAAAAAGACTAAGTAAATAAATGAATTTAACAGAAAAATGTTTTGTTTTGTTTTTGGTATTTTTGAGACAGGGTCTCCCTGTAGCCCCAGGTGTCCTGGAACTCACTCTGTAGACCACGCTGGCCTTGAAGTCACAAAGATCCACCTGCCTCCACCTCCCCAGTGCTAGGATTAAAGGCGTGCAACACCACACCCGGCCAGAAAAATGTTTTAAGAGCAGAGGGCATGAATATAATTAACAAGAGTTTCACTGGAAAAAAGTACTTGCACGTTGATTTCTCATTTATAAAACTAGAAAGGCTTAATAATTTCCTTTTTAAAATTTGTATTATTTAGCTTGCGGGGAGTGGGGTGTGCATGAGGTCAGAGAAAAGCTTGCAGGAATTGGCTTTTTCCTTCTACCATGTCAGTCCTGGTGCTCTAACTCAGGTGGTCAGGCCTGGTAACAAGCGCCTTTAACCTGCTGAGCCATCTTGTCAGTACCAAAATTTGCTTTTGAGGAATGCATCATAGAGGGAAAAATTCAAGTAAGATAAATGAATATTCCTAAGGTTGGTGGCTAGCTCTTGGAGAAGCTAGAATCCAGAAGGCAATTGTTTGCAGCCCATTCTGAACTATTGCTTCATTAAGGAGCCTTTTTTTTTTTTTTCCCTAATCATGGTCCCTTACCCAGTGAAATTCCAGCATTACATATACTGTACACTTACAGTCTGTAGCCCTTTGAAAAGACAAAAACCAATGTAGTAATTCCTGCCCCAACAATTTCACCCCCTTTGACAATGCATGTTTTAAATTATTAGCAGTGCTTTGTTTCCAAACTTGAGAGGTGGCTATAGGAATATCTGCCTAACTATAATTCTCCAAAGCGTCTTTTTGTTTTGCATAATCCCATCATATGTACTTGACAATATAACTAAAATTAGAAAAAAAAATTTTAATTTTTTGTTTATTTTTTAAGGGATTTTACAATATGAGAGAAAAAAACTTTTTTAAAAAAATTCATTTATTGGGGCTGGAGAGATGGCCTAGCGGTTAAGAGCACCGGCCGCTCTTACAGAGGACCCGGGTTCGATCCCCAGCACCCACATGGCGGCTGAGAACCGTCTGAAGCTCCAATTCCAAGAGAACTCCAGTTCCAGGGGAATCCGAGACCCTCTTCTGAACTCCGCGGCGTTGCACGACACGGGTGCACAAACTTGCATGCAGACAGTACATTCATACACATACAGAAATAAATAAAATTAATAAAAAAAAATTAAAAAAAATTCATTTATTTTTGTATGTGTATAAATGTACTGTCTGCATGTAGGTCTGTGCACCCGTGTCGTGCAATGCAGCGGAGGTCAGAAGAAGGTCTCGGATTCCTTTGGAACTGGAGTTCTGGAATTGGAGTTTCAGATGGTTCTTAGCTGCCATGTGGGTACTGGGGATTGAACCCGGGTCCTCTGCAAGAGCAGTCGGTGCTCTTAACCGCTAGGCTATCTCTCCAGCTCCGAAAAAAACGTTTTATACTATGCTCAGGGCTCAATGACAGGTGATCATTTCATTTTCAGAGCTGCTCATATAAGAATAGTAAAGAAATGAATTCAACAACCAACACAGAATTTTGAAAATATAAGCGCTATCTACTTATGTGTGAAGTGAACTTATTAGTTTGGTGGTGATAAGTTCCACTTAAGGGTGGCAGGCTGTAGCACAGATCTGCTGACTTACCTGTCCTAAGAAGTAAGGATAAAACGCTACTCACAATACTTGTAATTTTTTTTTCTTTTTGGTCTTTTTGAGACATGGTCTCCCTGTAGCTCTGGCTCTTCTGGAATTCACTATGTAGACCAGGCTGGCCTTGAACTCAGAGGCCTGCCTCTGTCTCCCAAGTGCTAGGATTAAAGACTTGCAGCACCACGCCCGGGTACAGTACTTGTAATTTTTTTCAATACTTGTAATTTTATAGATTACCATGGACTTTCAATTATAATCTCCAATCCCCTCATTTAAAAACCGAGATGACCATAAGAATAAGAGAAAATAAAACGCAAGGGAAATGCTATCACTTTGGTTCCCAGTCCTTAATCCTAGGAATATGCAGTAGATATGATTTTGGAACTTGCTTTTTTTTTTTCCCCCACTTTAACGTTCTATCAGTAGCCATTTATGCTGGGAAAATCTTAAAACGATACAGGCTGGTGAGACATACACTGGAATTATTTATTACATTTTATGTATTTTCGGATTGGGGGCTGTTCTTTACTGTGAACAAATATAACCCGAAAGGCCGGGGGATAGGTTCAGGTGGTAGCAGCGGGGGAGGGTGGGTAAGAAGAACTCTGGGATTTAACCACTAGGATAATACTCAGGGCATCCTTCGCCATCCACTTGCCCCTTAGGTATACACTGCAGCGCCCCCTCCGTCGTTCCCCGTTCTTTTTCCGCTTAAGCGTGCCCCTCCCAGCATTTTCCACTTCTACATCCCTCGGAATACGGCGTAGTTTTTATTGCTAATCCAGAAGTGTCCCACCAACTCCCTAAATTACCTGACAGCAATCTCTGACCTCTCAGGACACTCAGTATTCAACCTTCCAGCCGGCGCCAACCGGAAGCGGGTGTTGTCACCTCTATTTCCTTACGGTCAGAAAGCAGATAAAATGTTCAACGTTCCGATTCTGGCTGTCAGGTTCCTAGACTGGGTGGAAATAACACGAGGGTAGCTGGAAGTCCATACTGCTTCCCACACATTGCATCTGGAAGTCTGACTGAGGTAAGAGGCGCTGAGGAGACCAGACTGGAGAAGACAGGTTTTCATTGCTCGGGGGACGGACTCTTCAGGCGGAGCACCGAAGGGCGGGCCAAGGCCATGAGGCAGCCAATGAGGGCGGCTGTTGTTGAGAGTGTAGGCTCACTCAATGAGGGGGCTGGTTGTTGCGCTGCAGTTGGCAGCTACTGCGGGAGGCGGTGGCGGTAGGAAGCCGGAGGCTGCAGGGTGACAGGTAGGCGGTCGTGCAGTGTTTGGGTGAACGCACGGTGCTGGGTGGAGAGGGTATTTCTTCTCTGGCGGCAGAAACGATAGCGGGCAGTGGATGAGGGTGAGGTGGGAAGGTGGCCTCTGGACTGTTGGCGGCTCCGGAACCTTGCAAGCCAGGTAGCAGCTTGCGAGGGTCGCGAGGAGAAGGCGGTAGCCGCGGCTAGGGGCTGAATCTGGTGGGGTAACCTGGGGGCCTAGTGAGTGGCTCAGGGCTTCGGTGGAGTAGGCTGAGGCGAGAAGGAGGCGGGAGCCTGACTCAGGTAGTGAGGCTGAAAGCATTCTTTGCACGAAGCCTTAGGCAAGAGAAGGACGGACATTGCAGACACCTGAGTGAAACCCTGGGGGGTGCTTCCTAGGGCCGTGTCCTGGGGTAGGGAGGCGGTGCGGAGAAAGCTATTTTTTGGTGGTCAGACCCTAAAAACTAATAGCTGTACATTATGTAATCCTTGGCAGTTATTTTGCCAAACACCTGGACTGACCATTGTGGAAGTGGAGATTTTGCAACCTATTGATGCGTTGGAACACTTTTTGTTGTTGGCTTGAGTGCTTTCGAACCCAGGCAGGCTCTGTAGAAGGAGGACAGCACGAAGGAAAGAGTAGTCACGAAGAGCTTATCCCAAATATGGACTTGGCTTGCGAGAGACGATGTTAGCTTGAGATGACTGTAGTCAGATTCATGTTCTGTAGTTCGTCGATTGGTTTCGTGGGTCAAAACAGATACATTTTTTTTAACTGTCAGGAAAGTGGAGAGAGCCTTAAAAACCTATAGAAAGAGGTAGGTGCAGATTGGAAAATAACTAGAAAATTAGTTTGTAGACACCTTCTGTACCCCAGCATCGTGGATGTTAAGGATTGTGAAAATAAGATGGAGATCTGAACGGGGGTGGGGTGTGTGTGTCAACTTTTAGGTGGTTTTCTTTGTAAGTCTGAGAAGCCAATTATGAGTTCTTAGGTTTAAAAATGTTCTCTTTAAATGTCTTGGACTTAGATAAAATATATTTACAGATAAAAACTGGATTCTCTTGTTTGGAAAAAAATCTTAAATTCACTGTTCGCACAGTGAAATGTAGAATTAAAACAAATTTCAGCTGGGATGCATTAGGGAAGTACACTTGATTTTGATAACTCATTGGAAAAACCGTCTTAAAAGACTGGAAAATAGTTTTTAAAAGAAGCATTATATATTACTAAAACATAAGCCCCTTGAAATGCTACCTTTAACTTAGAGGATGGGGACAAATGTAATATCTGTGTTTCATTTTTCCAGACTGGTTTTTGGAAGGCAGCTAGGCTCAGCACTATACCACCAATGCCTTGCAGACTTGTTTTTGAACTACATGTCAGCTAAACTTTCTAAGATGTGAGGGTTTTTTTCTTATGTTATTGATCATTTTAAATTAGTGCATATAAAATTCATATTTTTCACTCTAACAAGACCATGTGAGAAGAAATGGATTATTAGAGCTTGTTTGAAATGTTTAGAGCACTGAGGTATTTGTCAGTGCTTTAATTGAAAATTTAAAAATGATACTTGGTGTTTCATTCTTTGTCTTTTATCTTTTTATCGGAATAATGCTATCTTAGTCACAAAGGAAATGTATTTTTTGTTTTCAGTAAAATTCTATATTGCTTGACTTACCTGTGAACAAATTTTTGTTTGTAGGTAGGGTGGTGTGAAAGAGAGAGAGAGGGAGAGTGTGTGTGTGTGTGTGTGTGCGTGTGTGTGTGCGTGTGTGTGTGTGTCTTTTATATAACCAGCCTACTCTGTCTTAGAGAACTAATGGTTGATTTTAAATGGCCAGTAGGTGTCATTGTAGAATGTCATAAATTGAACCTTGAGTAGAAAATTACTAAATAATTTAAGAAACAGTAGTCAAATTAGCATATGATAGTAATTGAATGATTATTTATAATCATAGAGATTCTCTCTTCTGGCAGATTTCAGTGTTGGAGCTGCTTTTAAGGAATTTGGAATAGGGGTTGTAAAGACTGCTTGCTTCAGAATAGATCTTGAAAATTTCTGGGGTACTTTTTTTTTTTTTTTTTTTTTTTTTTGGTCTTTTTTGAGGCTGGGTTTCCCTGTAGCCCCAGCTGGCCTTGAACTGACAGAGATCTGCCTCCCTCTGCATCCCGCGTCCTGGGATTAAAGGCATGCATCACCATGCCCCTTGAAAGTTTGTGTTTTTTAATGTTGTTTTGTTTTTTTGAGATAGGGTATCCATGAAGCCTCAGTTGGCCTGGAACTCCCTATGTAGACCAGGCTCACCTCAGTCTCACAGAGATCCACCTGTCTGTCTTCAGGATGCTGGGATTAAAGGTGTCTGCCACCAACCAGGCCTAGCTAAGAGGTTTTTTTTTTTTTTTTTTTTTTTTTTTTTTTTTTTTTTTTTCCCTGTCCAGCCCTTAAGATGCCTTAATATGCAATGTGGATTTGATTGATTGTTGTTAGTACACAGCTGTGGCCCCCTATAATAGTTTAATAAGTACTAGAATGTTTTCCAGCCTGACTGAATTTTATCATAGAAAAGCAGTTGTACACAATTACACAATAAAATGATGAAATATGGGCAGAAGTCTCTAATCAAGTTGCACTATCAACTGCACAAAATAATAGTTTGTTCTCTAATGCCAACGTGACAATTTTTGTGTTGTTTGTTTCCTTTCCCCACCCCTAGAATTGCTTTCCTTTACATTTTTCTTTGGTTAATAGACTCTGCTTTTCTCAAGGTAGGAGATGAACATTTTTTCAGTGTCTAAATCTAATAGTGGCTTCTGGGGGATACTGGCTGGCACAGAAACCTAGGAAGGTGGCTAACACCTGTTAATATGATTGTGGCTGCACTAGCTTTCTGCCGCTATGTCACTTTGTAGCTCTTTCTTAACTTTTTTTTTCGGGGGGGGGGCGGGAGGGGCTTTTTTTTTTTTTCCCCGAGATTGGTTTTTCCTGTAGCCCCAGCTGTTCTGGAACTCACTATATAAACCAGGCTGGCCTTGAATTTAGAAATTGCCTGCCTCTTCTTCCCAAGCGCTAGGACTATAGGTGAATGCCACCACACCCTTTAACTTTTTTTTTCAAAGATATTTTTAAAATTTTATTTATTTGCCGGGCGTGGTGGCGCATGCCTTTAATCCTAGCACTTGGGAGGTAGAGGCAGGCAGATCTTTGTGAGTTCAAGGCCAGCCTGGTCTACAGAGCGAGTTCCAGGCCAGCTGGGGCTACAGGGGGACCCTGTCTCGAAAAGACCAAAAAAAAAATTTATTTATTTATTATTTTCTTATGTGTATGAATGTACTGTCTGCATGTAGGTTGGTGCACTCATGTTGTGGAGGTCAGAAGAGTGTGTCGGATTCCCCTGGAACTGGAGTTAAAGACAGTTCTTAGCTGCCATGTGGGTGCTGGGAATTGAACCCGGGTCCTCTGCAAGAGCAGTTGGTGCTCTTAACTACTGAGCCATCTCTCCAGCCTCCTGGGCCTTTAACTTTTTTTAAAAAAATTATTTTTTATTAAAAAATTTTAATTAAATTTTTATTAATTTTATGTGTATGAGCCTGTATGTATGTAAGTGCACCTATGTTGTGCAGTGCTCACAGAGGTCATAAGACAGTTGAATCTGCTGGAACTGGAATTAGGAACAGTCATTAGACATTCCGTGGGTTCTGGGGATATAACCTAGGCCCTCTGCAAGAGCAACCACAGGTCTTAACCACTGAGCTATCTTTCCATCCCTGTATCTTTGTTTTTTATGCTTGCTGTTGATACAGTACTTAAAAAAAAAAAAAAGAAAAAAAAAAGGTTGAGGGGCTATGGAGATGGAGAGATGGAGAGATGGCTCTGGTAAAGAGCTTGCTATGCAAGTGTAAGAACTGGAGGTTAGATCCCCAGGACCCACATAAATGCCAGATGGGCATTGGTAGCCAGACAGTAATCCTAATACTTGGGAGACAGAGACAGGGAATCCCCAGAGCAAGCTGGCTAGCTAAACTTGTCAAATCCGAGAGTGTTGGGTTCAAGTGAGAGATGCTTCCAAAATATATAAGGTAGAAACTTAATAAGAAAGATACCTGGCATCATCTGCTGACATCCACTTGCATGTTCACCTGCACACACATATGGACACATGCACAGATACCCCACATACATCAACAACAACAAACAAGGAAAACAAAGGAAAAACAAGAGTTGTACCTAATTTAAGAATTCTTTGTGAAAGTAGCAATATCTCAAAGTAGTCCAGGAGTTTTTTTTTTTCTTTCTTTCTTTTTTAACACATATCTTTATCTACAGTTCCTCTTAGTGATGGGAGAATGTGAAGGAGATAAATTCATTTTTGGGAAAAAAATCCATTGATGATTTGTTTCATATCTGGCCTTCACTTTAGGATCATTGATTAAGTTTAACTTCTGTCACTGGGGTGTATAAATCAGTAATGGTTTCAGCTGAGGGAAAGAGCTGCCAAATCTTCCAGTATTTTATAGCACAATATATTGTTACTATTTAATGTCAGGGCTGGGATAGCTTTTCTAGCCAGCAGTTGAAGTTGCCAGAAAAAAAAAATGGTGCTGAATGTTTTGGTTTGGATTCATTTTTACTTGGAACTTAACTGCTATCCATAATGCAATCTATTTTCTTTCATAAATTATTCCTGTGCTAATTAATTTGCACAGATATTTTCTCATACCTTGTTTTCCTAATGTGTCAGAAAGTTACTTTGTTCTAGAATTAAGTTAAAATTGGGAAATAAGAAGTTTTCTTGATTAAAAATAGGTTTCAATTGGCACTGAAGAGATGGCTCAGCAGTTAAGAGCATTGGCTGCTTTTGCAGAGGACCTGAGTTCAGTTCCCATCACTCGCATGGTAGCTAACAATTGATGGTAACTCTGATTCCAGGGGATCCAACACCTTCTGGCCTCCATGGAGTTTCCTTGCATGTGATACACTTATATATAGCAAGCAAAACACTTGTACCCATAAATAAAAATAAATTTTAAAATCTTTTTTTAAAGTTTTCAGTAGTGCTTTGATATAATTATATAGATTAATATTTGAACTTTCACTCAATAATATGTACTAAACCTCAGAATTGCAAACCTTTTGATCTTGACATGGGTCAAGTTTAGAAATTCATAGTTCATCTTCAGGAACTTTCACCTTCTGTTTGGAGATCTGGCTGCAGTCGAAACAAATATGAGAAAAGTAAATGGGAAGTGGTTACAAACTCAATATGTAATGTGGCCTGGTGCAATTCATTATTCACAGAATTATCATACTTTCTACCTTTGAGATGTAACTGCCAAAATAGTACTCACAGAAAGAAGAAAAAAGCACTGATCTTGAATGGTAAAGCATGGATTACAGAACAGTTATTTTAGCATAACAGTCGACTTTGAAAAAGTTACAGTAAATCCAGCATAGAACTTAAATTTTTTTTTTTATTTTTTTATGTGTATGAATGTACTGTCTGCATGTCGGTCTGTGCACCGTGTCATGCAATGCCGCAGAGGTCAGAAGAGGGCGTCGGATTCCCCTGGGACAAAGATGGTCTCAGCTGCCATGTGGGTGCTGGGGATCGAACCTGGGACCTCTGCCAGAGCAGTCAGTGCTCTTAACCGCTAGGCCATCTCTCCAGCTCAGAACTTCTTTTTATAAACCTTTAACATTCGAGCGTGTACATGATATATAGGTAGGTACATGCTGCTGTGTGCCTGCGGAGATTGGAGGACAACTTTTGGCCATTGGTTTTCTCTTTCAACCAGGGATTGAACCCAGGTTGTTAGGCTTGAGTGGCAGATGCCATCTCACTGGCTTTATTTGTTTGTTTATTTGGTGGTGGTCATTTGTCCATCCTTTCTCCTCTGTGCCTCTCTCTTGACAGGGGTTACTGCATAGCTTACTGCATAGGCCTTACTGCATAGCTTCAGTTGGCTATAAACTCACCTCGTGTCTCCTCTTCTAGAGTGCTGAGATTGTAGGTGAAAGCACCACCACATCTGAGCTGTGCTTTCCCTTTTATCGTCTTTATAATCCACTAAAGCTAGAATCCTATTGTTATCTTGGTGTGGGAGGCATTGACACTGGGTCTCCCTATAGCCCCAGCTGGAACTTGCTATGTAGACCAGGCTGGCCTTGATCCCAGAGATCCACCTGCCTCTGCTTCCTGAGTGCTGAGATGAAAGGTTTGTGGCACCCCCCCCCCCAGCTTGTTGTGTTGTTAAACTGTTTGGTTTGCTTTTTATTTTGTTTTGAGACAGGGTCGAACTATAGAGTATAAGCTGGATTTGAACTTGTGGTTTTCCTCCCACCTCAGTCTCCTGAGTGATGGCATTACAAACCACCATGTCTGGTCTAACGTTTCCTTTAAAATTGCATTCCATGGACTCAGCAGTTAAGAGCACCGACTGCTCTTGCAGAGGACCTGGGTTCGATTTCAAGCACCCACAGGGCGGGGAAACGCTTTAAGCTGGGCGGGCATGGTGGCACATGCCTTTAATCCCAGCACTTGGGAGGCAGAGGCAGGTGGATCTCTGTGAGTTCAAGGCCAGCCTAGACTACAGAGTGAGTTCCAGGCCAGCTGGGGCTACAGGGAGACCCTGCCTCAAAAAAAAAAAAAACAAAAAAAACAAAAAAATTGTATTCTTATCTACTATCTAGGAAATCCTTGGTTCTTTAAAAAAATGAAATTCGGGCTGGAGAGATGGCCTAGCGGTTAAGAGCGCCGACCGCTCTTGCAGAAGACCCGGGTTTGATCCCCAGCACCCACATGGCGGCCGAGAACCGTCTGAAACTCCAATTCCAGGAGAGCTCCAGTTCCAGGGGAGTCCGACACCCTCTTCTGACCTCCGCGGCGTTGCACGACACGGGTGCACAGACTTGCATGCAGACAGTACATTCATACACATATGGAAATAAATAAAAAATTTAAAAAAAAAATGAAATTCTAGCCCGGTGTGGTGGTGCACGCCTTTAATCCTAGCACTTGGGAGGCAGAGGCTGGCGGATCTTTGTGAGTTCAAGGCCAGCCTGGTCTACAGAGCGAATTCCAGGACAGCTGGGGCTACAGGGAGACCCTGTCTTGAAAAGACAAAAAAAAAAAAATGAAATTCTGCTGGGCATGGTGGCGCACACCTTTAATTCTAGCACTTGGGAGGCAGAGGCAGGTGGATCTCTGTGAGTTCCAAGGACAGCCTGAGCTACAGGGAAACCCCATCTCAAAAAGACCAAAAAAATTAAATTCTATTTATTGTGTTTGTGCTTGTGTCTCTGTGTGCTGATATGTACCGTGTACACATGTGGAGGTCAGAAGACAACTTTCAGGAGTCAGTTCTCTCCTTCACTGTAGGTTCCGGGAATCAAACTCAAGTTCAGACTTGCATGGCAAGTGCACTTTTTAACCTGAGCTATCTCATCAGCCTCAAAATCTGTTGGCTTTTTCTTCTATTTTTATCATTTATTTATTTAGTTTTGTTTTGTTTTTGAGACAGGGTCTCATGTAGCAGACTTTGAACTCACTATATAGCTGAACTGAACTCCTGATCCCACTTCAGCCTCCCAAGTACTGGGATTACAATCATGTGCCATCAAGCTCAGGTATTATCTTTTTTAAAATGATTGTATTTATTTAGTGTGTGCATGTGTATGTGTGGGTGCAAACATGCCACAGCACATTTGTGGAGGTGAGAGGACAACTTGTGGGAGTCAGTTTTCTCTGTTTATCATGTGGGTTCCAGAAATTCAACTCAGATTGTCAGGCTTAGCACAGATGCCTTTACCTGCTGGACCATCTGGCCTGTTCTATTTTTATCTTTTTAATTGACACATTGTTGTATATGTTTATGGGATCCTAAATGATGTTTCAGTATATACATACATATTACATGCATATGTTATGCAACTTTTTTTTTTTAATTTTATTTATTTCTGTATGTGTATGAATGTACTGTCTGCATGCAAGTCTGTGTACCCGTGTCGTGCAATGCCGCGGAGGTCAGAAGAGGGTCTCGGATACCCCTGGAACTGGAGTTCTCCTGGAATTGGAGTTTCAGACGGTTCTCAGCCGCCATATGGGTGCTGGGGATCGAACCCGGGTCCTCTGTAAGAGTGGTCGGCGCTCTTAACCGCTAGGCCATCTCTCCAGCCCCATGTTATGCAACTTTAAAATCAAGGTAAGCTTTCCCAACTCCTGGAATATTTATCTTTATATATGTGGATGTGTGGCAAGAACATTCAGAATCGTTGCTTCTTTGAATTCCAACTCACTATGCAACAGAACACCAGAATTTGTATCTCTCATATAACAGTGTCTATTCACTAATCTTTTCCTGGTCCTCCCTCCTGCTTTCCAGCTGCTATTTTACTGTTTATATGAGATCAAAGTTTTAAGATTCCGTATATGGATGAGATCCTAAGATATATGTCTTTCTGTGACTATCACTTAACATAATGTCCTATGTGTTTATCTAATTTATCACTAATGATGGGATTTCCTCCTTTAATATAATTCAGTACTACATATGTGATTATGTGTGTATATGCCACATTTTCTTTTTTTTAATAAGTTTTTTTATTTTTTTTAATTTTATTTATTTTTTAATGTGTATGAATGCACTGTCTGCATGTAGGTTTATGCACCCATGTCATGCAATGCCGCAGAGGTCAGAAGAGGGGGTTGGATTCCCCTGGAACTGGAGTTAAAGACGGTTCTTAGCCGCCATGTGGGTGCTGGGAATTGAACCCGGGTCCTCTGCAAGAGCAGTCAGCGCTCTTAACCGCTAAGCCATCTCTCCAGCCCATGCCACATTTTCTTTGTTTCATTAGACACTTAAGTTGACTTTATTTCTAGGCTGTTGTGAACTGTACTGCAATGTGGAGATCTCATACTGATTTCCTTTCCTTGGATGTATATACCCACTAATAGAATTGTGGGATTATCAAGTGTTTTTATTAAAGACAGTGAAACTTTGTACATTTACATTTCATAATGTTGGATTATGTATGTAATTTTTATGTAGGTATGTGAAGTGAGCCACAAAGGGATCATTCATTTTTCATTTTCTTTGAGAATGAAAAGCAGTCCACAGGATAGGATATATGTAGTTTGGTGATAGTGCATTATTAGTCTAGAATGTGCAAGGTCAAATCCTCAACAGTGTAAGAAAAAGAAAATCCAAAAATGACATAATCACTGAAAAAATTTGTAAAAGGCTTTGGTGAGACATCAAATAAAAATTTAAAAACACCACTGAAAGATGACTTGGTGGTTAAGAGACCATATTGCTCTTAAAGAGGACCTAAGTTCAGTTCCCAGCACATGTCACATGGCTCACAACCACTTTAATTCCAGCTCCATGGAATCTGATGCCTCTGGCCTCTGAGGGTACCTGTACCCACACACACATAACTAAAAATAAATCTTAAAAATGCAAGTTCAATAGACATTAAATGGAAAGCAGGAAGGATTTGTTCAAAAATTTTTTTTTAATTTTTTAAATTTATTTTTGTGAGATCTCCTGAGCCCAGCGGCAGGAAGAGGGGGAGACAGGTAGGGACTGGGTGCCTTGGCGAGCTGACTGCTGATCGTTTGGTCCTGCTGTCTTTGGTTTGATTGGCCTTTGTGGCTGTGAGGTTGGAGTTATCCCCCCAGCTGGGATTAAAGGTGTGGTCTTTGGCTTGATTAGATCTAGTGGCTGTGGGGGCGGAGTTATCCTCCCAGCCGGTATTAAAGGCACGCTTGTGTGACTCTTGAGATTTGAGATCTC
>VZQC01007398.1:2789305-2806350 GCA_009823505.1 Rhizomys pruinosus | reverse complement strand
TTCTGACCTCCGAAGCATTGCACAACATGGGTGCACCAACCTACATGCAGACAGTACATTCATACACATAAGAAAATGGGGCTGGAGAGATGGCCTAGCGGTTAAGAGCGCCAACCACTTTTGCAGAGGACCCGGGTTCGATCCCCAGCACCCACTTGGTGGCTGAAAACCGTCCGAAACTCCAATTCCAGGAGAACTCCAGTTCCAGGGGAATCCCACACCCTCTTCTGACCTCCGCGGCATTGCACGACACGGGTGCACAAACTTGCATGCAGACAGTACATTCATACACATACAGAAATAAATAAAAATTAATAAAAAAAATAAAATGAGAAAATGTACATCAAAATTTCTGATACTGGTTAAAAATTAGTGGCTGTGCATGGTGGCACACAACTTTTTTTTTTTTTTTTTTTTTTTTGGTATTTTCAAGACAGGGTCTCCCTTTAGTCCCAGCTGGCCTGGAGCTCACTCTGTAGACCAGGCGGGCCTTGAACTCACAGAGATCTGCCTGCCTCTGTCTCCCAAGTGCTGGGATCAAAGGCATGCGCCACGATGCCCGGCTGGCACATAACTTTTAATTCCAGCACTGGGGACTCAGAGACAGATGGATCTCTATGAGTTCAAGGCCACACTGGTTTACATAATGAGTTCCAGGTCAGCCAGAACTACGAAAACCCTGTCTCAAAAAGAGAAAAAGGGGCTGGAGAGATGGCTCAGCATTTAAGAGCGCTGACTGCTCTTGCAGAGAACCTGAATTCTATTCCCAGCGCCCACATGGCAGCCAAGAACCGTCTTAGGCTGGGCGTGGTGGCACATGCTTAAAAAAAAAAAAAAAAGAATTAATGGAATGGTCATGTTAGAAAGAAATGTATTGACACTTAAATTCTTTTCATCTCTCTCAGTTATTTTTTTTTTTAAATGGTCTCATGATTTAGCCCACACTGGCTTCAGACTTGGTGTCTTTGTGCCTCTGCCTTCCAAGTGCTGAGACATTGTGCTTGGTCCCTTCTCATGTTTCTTGTTTTCCCTTTTTACAGATGGTATATGTATAATACCTAGAAGAATTAAGGTCAGAATCTTGAGAAAAGATTGTTTTGAATTGTGTTAATTAACTAGATAAGGAAAGGGGTTCTTTTATAGGTTAAAAGGCCATCAGACCTAGATACTGCCTTCTTTGATTCAGTTCTTCAAATACCAGCTTTCTTAAACATTTGCTTATCAATCATTTTCCAGGTTTATTCTAAAATTTAGTTTATTTTCTTGGAATTTGTTTTTACATTTTAATTCTGTGCTTGTATTACCTAAACATGCTATGTATATATACTCAATGTATTTTGTATAGGTTATACTGAGTTAGATACTACTTTCTAGATTCCTGGGAATTTGTGTGGGTATCTCTTTCTCCAGTTTTTCCCTTCTCTCTCCTCCCTGGTTTTTTAAGGCAGGTTCTCTTGTAGCTGAGGGTGACCTTGAATTCTTGATCTTCCTCCAAACCAGAATTACAACTTTCCTCCCTCCCTTCCCCCTTCCATCCTCCCCCTTCCCTCCCTCCCCTCCCTCCCTTCCCTCCCTCATTTCCTCCCTTCCCTCTCTCCCTTCCCTCCCTCCCTTCCCTTCTCTGCCCTCCCTTCCCTCCCTCCCTTCCCTTCCCTCCCTCCCTTCCCTTCCCTGTCCTCCCTTCCCTCCCTTCTCTCCCTCCCTCCCTCAGTCTCACAGAGATCTTCCTGCCTCTGCCTCCTAATTAAAGGCATGCACCACCATTCCCAGCTTGGCTTTTCTTTATTAAAATTTTTTGATTTATTTATTTTTAAATATTTTTGTTATTTTTATTGTGGGTGTCTAAGTGTATTGCCTGCATATAAGTAAGTGCACCAGTGTCATGCAATGCTGCAGAGGTCAGAAGAAAGCGTCAGATTACCCCGGAACTGGAGTTATAGACCACTGCCATGCAGGTGCTGGGAATCAAACCAGGGTCCTCTGGAAGAGCAGCCAGTGATCTTAACCAATGAGCCATTTCTCCAGCCCCTGATTTATTTTTATTTTATGGTATGAGTGTTTTGCTTGAAGTGTAAATGTACCTGTGCATGTAATGCCTGCAGAGACCAGAAGAGGGCATTGGAACTCTTGGAACTGGAGTTAGAGATGCTTATTAGCTGAGAACTGAATCTGGGCCTTCTGAAAGAACAACCTGAGCCATCTCTCCAACCCCTCAGTTTTTCTTTTTAATTTTTTTAAATTTTATTTATTTTTGTATGTGTATGAATGTACTGTCTGCATGTAGGTTTGTGCACCCGTGTTGTGCAATGCCTCGGAGGTCAGAAGAGGGTGTCGGATTCCCCTGGAACTGGAGTTCTCCTGGAATTGGAGTTACAGACGGTTCTCAGCCACCATGTGGGTGCTGGGGATCCACCCTGGGTCCTCTGCAAGAGCAGTCGGAGCTCTTAACCGCTAGGCCATCTCTCCAGTCCCTCAGTTTTTCTTTTTAAGCTCTTTTATTGGCCCTGTAGTTGGTCCATTTGCCACTGACTTAGGTAGCCATGATGTTAAACAAACTGTCCCTATTATAAACAAATGCCCAGTACTAAGAGCCTTTCCTAAATTCCAAGTCAGTGTTAAGTGAGGATAGCTTTGTAGGTAGAATCTTCCAGGAGATTTCCAGACAGGTCAGATGATTACATTTCCCTGGAAATGAAGCTTTGAGGGCACTCTAACCCCATTGTGTACCTGGCAGTGACTGCCTCCTATAGCTTTCACTGTGATTCTGGACTGTTTTCAAAGCTGTTGAGGAATTGGGGAAGTAGAGGGAGAATAGGGCACAATAAATTCCATAAAGCTCTCTGTTCTTACAAAGAATCAGTCACTTCCCCCCTCCCATCTGTGTGTGACGTGTATGATGTGTGTGCATAAGATGTATATGCTGTAGCTGGGCGTGGTGGCGCATGCCTTTAATCCTAGCACTTGGGAGGCAGAGGCAGAGGCAGACGGATCTCTGTGAGTTCAAGCCCAGCCTTGTCTACAGAGTGAGTTCCAGGCCAGCTGGGGCTATAGGGGGACTCCGTTAAAAAAGACAACAGCAACAACAAAAGATGTATATGCTGTGTATGTGTATATTCATGTGTGTGATATTGGGCCTCACCTTCCATCTTGTTTGAACAAGGTCCCTTGCTCTTCAGTTTCTACCCCAGGTTTGCTGGCCCTTGAGCTTTCTGGGATTCTTCTGTCTTTGCCTTCCATCTCCTTATAGGAATGTTTGGATTATAAACCCAGTACTGCATCCATTCTGCTTGAGCGTTGGGGATCTGAACCCTGAACTCTTGTCCTAAGGTTTGCATGGCAAGGGCTTTCTTTATTCACTGAACCACCTCCACAGCTATTCTTCTTGAATAAATACTTCCCAGTTTGCTTTAATTAAGCCTTTGGTTAATTTCTAAAGCTCTTGAAAAACTTTAGACTGACAGTGTTTCTAGTGCCTCATTGTTTTTATGGAGAATGAATTTTTTAAAGTAATTTCCCTGCCATTTTCTTTTCTTTTTTCTTTTTTTTTTTTTTTTTTTTTTTTGTCTTTTCGAGACAGGGTCTCCCTGTAGCCCCAGCTGTCCTGGAACTTGCTCTGTAGACCAGGCTGGCCTTGAACTCACAAAGATCTGCCTGCCTCTGCCTCCCAAGTGCTAGGATTAAAGGCGTGCACCACCACGCCCAGCACCTGCCATTTTCAATGACATCATCTGTGATACATTTATTGGCAGAGTCTGATGGGTAGCCACTGGGGGTTTCCTGGTTCTTGTGCACCAAAACAAGGAATTGGACAGGGATAAGTGGATGGTAATAGAAGACAGTTTTAAGGAATAGTACTCTTCAAAAAAGGAGAAGCAGGCTAGAGTTGAAGGATAGAAGCTACTTGGCAAGAAGGGTTGTGTTTAAATTTTCATAAACATTTTCCTAGTGCCAACTTTTTCTTATATTTGCCCTCCCACCCCATTCTTTATCTGTTACATGGCAGTCTTGGGCATGGAGGTTTCCAGTCTTCCTCTCTTCCAACTGGTTTCTCTCCTATACTAACTTCTCAGCCTTTGTAATGTTTTTCTGGATCTCATTCTGCACTATTTTTCTGCCTCAATGCCACTTAAGTAATCTTCCCTATATATGGGATGAATACTTACTTTGTACAGACACTGTGACTACAGTGGTGACTAAATCTCCCACATGTACCTTGTATTTATGTTCTAGTGGAGCAAAATAGGCAGTAAACAAGTTTGTTTGGTTTTTGCAGTGCTGGAGATTGAACACAGGGCCTTGTACATGCTGGGCAAGTGCTCTACCCCCAACCTGCAGGGTAGTAAACAAGTAATAGTAAATGTTATTGAGAACAGTAAATATGATTTGGGGATCAAGAGTAGTTGAGAACAGGTGGTGTGCTTTGTGAGGGAGCCTTTTTTCCTACTACTGTTTGAGGAGCAAAGACTTGAATGAACTAGCACAACAATGTGAACAGCTGGCAGTAGAGGAAGTGGGAACACAAGCAAGAATGAGATTCACATGCTGAGGAGAGAACCAGAAAGTCAGTGTGGCTGAAGCAGGGAGATACGCAAGAAGGAAAAAGACAATTGGCATCACTAAAATTACATAACTGAAAAGCATTGACATTTAGGGCCTGATTGAATAGTCATGATTTTCCTAAGTCATTGTTTTCATTAGTCTTTTTCTGTAGGGGAGAGGAATGGAGGCATAGTGAGGAAAGACCAGATTAAAGCAAGACCGAACCCCAATAGGGAAAACAAGTCCTGTAGCTCTGTTTCAGTATCTGGGGTCTTCAGTTTCAAAGAGGCTCCACCCCTCTAGCTTTGTTGCCTATAACATATGTCTCTTTCTTGAGCTGATTCCAGTCCTTGTATGCAGACCTCCTTTTCACATGTCTGCAGTTCTGGCATCTTTAACATTTTGGAGTCTCAACTGCAACACTGGCTTCATCTTCACAGCTGCATGAAATGGCCTCTCAAAGCCTACCTGTTTGGACTCCAACCTTGTTGTGTGTTGCCTGTTTGCAGCAACTTTCTGAAATTGTGCAGAAAGAATCTACAACACCCTCAGTCTTGCATCATTCATGCCTCCACAGCCAGTACCTTGTGGATGGAACTAGGAAGTTCAGCTTCTGGATAGGGATGGACCCTGGTTCTTTGTATCACATTTGCAACAGCTTTTATGTGTTGCTTCCTAGGAGTAGGAAGTACCTTAGGCTTTTTCCTTTCACAGTTGAGTGGGTCTTAACCAAGGCAAACTTCCCATTGTTTCAGTGAAGAGCAGGAAGGCTATAACTATAGCCTCTTTTCCAGCACTTGACTGGGGTCACTGGGGCAACATTAAGCTTTCTAATGCTCTTTTCTTCTCCAAACTGTACATTTTGTGTTTCTTTCTGACTCACTTCCTCTTTTTTTCATTATAGATCAGCATGAGAGTAATGAGTAAGCTATACCACAGACTCAATGTTTTGAAATTTCTGGTACCAAAGAAATTAGTTCATTACTTTTTAATTTAGCCTCAGGCAGGTTCTTAGGACATGGGCATAAAGAAGACAGGTTCTTTATGAAAATAATTACACAAATAGCTTCTAGCCTAGTTGCTAGTAAAGTCCTTCCTTCTCTCTGAAACCTCATGAACCAGGTCTCTACTGGCCACATTACACTACGGACTATTATCTTCCAGGTTCCTACTAGAACTGTCTGCCAAGTTCTGCTTACAGCATTCAGCTGCTTTTGTAATCTAAAGTTCCAAAGTCTTCCACGTTCTTCCAACAAACAACACAGTCAGGATCTTCACAGCAATAATCCCACACTTCTCATATCAACTTCTGTATTAGTGACCTTTCTGTTGCTGTGATAAAATTCAATGACCGAAATTGTTAGGTTCATTTTGAGGGGAGACTTAGCATAGAGAGAAAAATGTCAGGACTCTGATGAAAAGGAAGTCAGGTTTATTTCAGGCATGGTAGCTGGCCTGCCTGTGTGATTAGGATGACCAGCATTAGAATGTACCCCAAATGAGTTTTAGACCCAGGCACACAAGGAAGTGAGCTTTCAAGGAAACGGCAAGGAGATTGAGGAATGGGTGTAGGTGGGTCTGTGACTGCTATCAGTAGAAGCATCTCAAGGGAAACTGGGACCTGTGACTGGTATCAGTAGGAGCATCTCAAAAGCTGGGCGTGGTGGCACACGTCTTTAAGTCTAGTACTTGGGAGGCACAGGCAGGCGGATCTTTGTCAGTTCAAGGCCAGTCTGGTCTACAGAGTGAGTTCCAGGACAGCTAGGGGTACAGAGAGATCCTGTCTCGAAAAGACAAAAAAAAAAAAAGAGAAAAGGAAAAAAGAAAAAAAAAGTATCTTGAGAGAGGCTGAGGCCTGGTTCTGGTCTCCAGTGAGGAGTGATTGCAGAATGTTGCAGCAACATTTCTCGGGTTGCAGGAACGCATTCTAGGATAATTATTTCTTGGAACTTCTGCTTCAGTTGGCCTCCTGAAGTCCCTGACTTAGGTGGGCCACAACCTTACAAAAATAACTTATAGAGGAGGGGTTTTTTTGGCTTGTGGTTCCAGAGCATTACAGTCCGTAATGGTAGAGATGGCATGGCAGCAGGTGGCAAGAAGCAAGCAGCTGGCTGATGCCATTTCACCCCATACAAGAAGCAGAGAATTGTGTGAGTTCTTAAAGCATGTAATAAAGAGGATTTCTCCATTAGTTTAATTTCACCTGTTAGAAATAAAGGAACCCACTGTTACTGCATAAAGAATACACAGATAAAGTGAAAGTAATTTAGCAAGGCAGCTTTTGCTTTTGCAAAAGGGTGCTATTATATCATCATTCAGACAGAGCAACCACACATAACCAAGAAGTTTGGTAGGTTTTGAGCCCTGACACAAGAGTACTAAATCTTTCCCTACTGACTGGGGTCTGACCACACAGTCTTTTCCCCATAGACTAGTTTAAAAGAATCAGTGCAGGGGGCTGGAGAGATGGCTCAGCAGTTAAGAGCGCTGGCTGCTCTTGCAGAGGACCCAGCTCCTGCCACCATGCCCCCCACTGCCCCCCATGGACTCTAATTCCCTGAACTGTCAATCATAAGCTCAAATAAACTCTTCCTTTTAGACGTTCCCTTGGTCCTGGTGCTTCTACACCAGCAACAGAAGAGCGCCTAATACAGAACCAAACCCAGGTTCTCTGCAAGAGCAGCCGGTGCTCTGAACTGCTGGGCCATCTCTCCCTGGCTGTTCTTTTCTTTTTTTTAGAGCTTATTTGAGCTTACGATTGACAGTTCCAGGGAATTAGAGTCCATTGTGGCGGGAGGCATGGCGGCTGGATCTGGAGCAGGAAGCCGAGAGTCACATCTCGCAAAGAGCACAGGAAGCAGAGAGCGAGACTGGAGACCATGAGGCTTGTTAAACTCACCAACCCTGCCCCCAGTGACACACTTCCTCCAGCACGGCCACACACCCCAAGACCTCCAAAAACAGCGCCACCAACTGGAGACAAACGTCTGAATACCTAGAACCTATGGGGGACACTCATTCAAACCACCACACCCACTTTATTTTTGAGACGGAGTCTCTTACTGAACCTGAAGCTTGCCATTTCAGCTATGTTGGGTGGTCAGTAAGTACCCCTAGCCCATCTCGCCCTCCCCCCTCCAACTCCCCCACTCCCAGCACTGGAGTTACAGGCACAGATACTTTGTTCAGCATTATGTGGGATCTGAACTCAGACCCTCACACCACATCAAGGGCTTTACCCACTGAGTCATCTCCTGAGCCCTTAGTAAAGTTCAAATAAAAATCTAGATTTTGGTGTTTTGAAAAATTAACATTTAGCAACATTGGACCCAAAGTCCTTTGGGTGGGGTCTTCACTCATACAGACTGCCTGCTTCCTGTAGAAATCTGAATTTCATGTCCCTGGCTTAATTAGAGTCATCCAACTTGTATCTCCTTCACTCTTTCAAGTCAGGAAGAAAAAGGACCATGTTACAGGGAAAAGCAGCAGAGGAAGAGGGGATGAAGGGATTCATCTGGGCTTCCCTGCCCTCAGAAACTCATTGCTCAGATGTGCCTTTAACCTTTGACCAGCAGAGCTGCTTCAATTGCCCTTCAAATGCACAGCTGAAATACTATCTTCTTACCCTGTGCAGTGCTCATTGGTGATGCACACCTCCCTGAGTTTCTTCTATTAGATTATTGTGCAGCTGTTCTCAAAATGTGGTCTGTAAACCCTCTGGGGGAGCCTTGGGGTGGGGAGGGAGGGTCACAGGCTCAAAGTTTTTCATAGCAATACTAACTAGCAGGTTAACAGTTGCACTGATGGTGCTAATGCAACGGGGTTGTGAAACTGCTGCTTTGGGTGCTGTGAGCCAAATGCCTAGCAGGAAGCCACTTAAGGGGGAGGGTGGTCACTTTGGCATATAACTGGAGGGGATACAGTCCATCATGGGGGGAAGGTATGACAGCAGGGATGTGAGGCAGTTGGTCAATAGTATCTGTAGCCAGCAAGCAGAGAAAGAGGGATCTGATTATCAGTTCGCTTTCTCTTTTCATTCAGTTCAGGACCCCAGCCCAGGGGATATTGTGACCCACATTCAGGGAGTGTCTTCTCTGCTCAGCTCAACTTTTCTAAAAATACCCTCAACACAGGCAGAGATGTGTTTCCATGGTGATTCTAAATCCCATCAAGTGGACAATGAAAATTAACCATCACAACTCTACCCCTTGTCATCTTGATACTCAAACACATCACTTGAAATTCATTTTCATCTCCTAATGTAAAATATATTTGGTCCATCTCTGAATATCCCTATAGTGTTAAACCATCCCAGCACTGTTCAAAAGCCCAAACTCTTTGCAGAAAGCACAAATTCTTAGCTGTGAAGCCTCTAACAAATCAAAACAAGTAGATAGTATAATTCCAATATACAATGGCATAGAATTAACATTCCTATTCACACACCAAGGAAGGAACAGAGCAACGCCAGACCGGAACCCAGCAGGGCAAACACCTCACTTGACAGCTACAGCTCCGTGTCCTGCATCTGAGGCTCGGGGGGGGGGGGGGTATGATATCTTCTCGGCTCCAAAAGGCTTGGGTAGCCCTTCTAGCTGCCACACAGATATCCTGTCTGCCCCATGCCTGCAGCTTGCCTTGGCAAACTCCCGCTCTTGTATCCTTTGCAACTGCAAAACCAGTACTGCAGGGGACAGGGCTGCCAAGTGTGGCTGCCAGCTGGAGTCGCCTTGAGCCGCAGCAGCACTGGTACCTGCGTCCTGACCCTGGGAAAAGGCTTCCCACGCTGCTGGATTTGAGCAGGGAACCCCTTCTGCAGTGTTCTCAGTCCAAGTTCTCTTCAAATGAATTTGCATTTTTCTAACGCTAGAGCCTCTTGTCTTCAGGGTATCTTGTGTGCTGTCCCAGTGCAGAGTGCCAGGCTTCCCTTTAATGGCTCCGGTCTCTTGAACAATTACAGCCGCTTCCTCACATCTGCTTCGTCTTCAGCACGCATCCTACAACAGCACATTTTTTCACATCTCTCTGCTCCATTTGTGGTTGTCTCACTGTGACATCTCCTGGGTCACAGTTCATCACTCAGGGAGCCCAAGGCAAGAACTCAAGGCAGGAACCTGGAGGCAGGAGCTGAAGCACAGGCCATGGAGGAATGCTGTTTACTGGCTTGCTCCCTGGCTGTTCTTTTCGAGTTAATCTTTGTAGAATTACTTTAATTTCACCTCCCTTTGCCCAGCATGAGAGTGGTGAGTAGACATATTTGGGTTTGATAACACTGACTTACCTTGCTAAAGTTTTGATAGTCTATTCCCTCCAGCTTAGTCAGTTTTGTTTTTTTTTTGGTCTTTTCGAGACAGGGTCTCCCTGTAGCCCCAGCTGTCCTGGAACTCACTTTGTAGACCAGGCTGGCCTTGAACTCACAAAGATCCACCTGCCTCTGCCTCCCAAGTGCTAGGATTAAAGGCGTGTGCCACCACGCCCGGCTTCAGCTTAGTCAGTTTTAAGCTTTTAGTTGAAACTATAAGAAAATGGTATTTTGGGGCTGGAGAGATGGCTCAGCAGCTAAGAGCACTGACTGCTCTTGCAGAGGACCCAGGTTCGATTCCCAGCACCCACATGGCACCTAAGAATCGGTCATCTTTAAGCCGGGCGTGGTGGTGCATGACTTTAATCCTAGCACTCAGGAGGCAGAGGCAGGTGGATCTCTGTGAGTTGAAGGCCAGCCTGGTCTACAGAATGAGTTCCAGGCCAGCTGGGACTATAGGGAGAGAGACCCTGTCTCAAAAAAAAAAAAAAGAAAAAGAAAGAAAAAGAAAAAAAAAGAAAAAAAAAAGTGGTGTTTTATACTATTATTTATCACCTTAGAGGTTTTTTAGATAGCAAATTATGCTCTGCTTTCTTATTTATAGTTTGAAACAAAAGAGATCGGAAATACTGTACTAGACATAAAATATCAGTAATTGAGTAAATATATATATACATATGTATATATATATATGTATATATATATAAAATACAGAGAGAGAGCTATCTCTAGCCAACTTGTGTACCACCATACCTATTGTGTGGTGCCTTGTGCATGCTGGGCAAGCAGTCTACCAAGTGAGCTGCATTTCCAGCCCATAAAATATATTTTCTGAAGATTAACTAGTTCTTTATGTTTATTGTCTGGTTGTCTTTGTATTGCTCATTCTGGTGATAGATAATGGGAGAAAATGTTACAGGAATATGAGTGGATCTTATAACCATATTCCCTTAGTTATCTTTGAGTAGTGGAGCAGGTTCCAGTTATAAATTCAATGGATCAAAAAGTAGTCCACTTTACTAACTCTGTGGATAGAATTAACTGATGCTGATTCTTTGTTTTGGGAAATCCATTTTACTGTAAATCTTCTCTCTTGCTGGTCTAAGTAGCTTTAAAGCCAGGATTACTAAATACATATGCATTGGCATTGGGGCCCTGCTTGCCATATGTGGCTATGTGGGGACAATTTTGATAAAGTATAAGTTATTTGGATTTTTTTGCGGGGGGGGGGGTTAAAAAGATTTTACTTGTGTTACGAGTGTGTTGCCTGCTAGTATGTAAGGGCACCCCGTCATGCAATGCGGGGGGGGGTGTAAAAAGATTTTACTTCTGTTACGAGTGTATTGCCTGCAAGTATGTAAGGGCACCCCGTCATGCAATGTCCATGGAGGTCAGGAGAGAGCATCAACGGAGCAAGAGTTATAGATAGTTGTTCGCTACCATTTGGGTGCTGGGAATCAAACTCAGGTCCTCTGCAAGAGTAGTCAGTGCTCTCAACCAGTGAGCCAACTCTTCCCCCCATTTTTTTTTTTTTCTGGTCTTTTTGAGACAGGGTCTCCCTATAGCCCCAGCTGTCCTGGAACTTGCTCTGTAGGCCTTGAACTCACAAAGATCCGCCTGCCTCTGCCTCCCAAGTGCTAGGATTAAAGGTGTGTGCCACCACACCCGGCTTCCCCCCATTTTGACTAATTTCTATTGATAGGTCTTCAAGTTCACTGATAACCCCCCACAAGATCTGTTGTTCCTGTAAGATACTTTTTTCTCACATGTTTCATGTTTTCATATTATGGTTTTGTTTAATGCATATTTTTAAAGTTTAAGTAGCCGGGGCTGGAGAGATGGCCTAGCGTTTAAGAGCACCGACCGCTCTTGCAGAGGAACCGGGTTCGATCCCCAGCACCCACATGGTGGCTGAGAACCGTCTGAAACTCCAATTCCAGGAGAACTCCAGCTCCAGGGGAATCCGACACCCTCTTCTGACCTCCGCGGCATTGCACGACACGGGTGCACAGACTTGCATGCAGACAGTACATTCATACACATACAGAAATAAAAAAAAAATTAAAAAAAAAGTTTAAGTAGCCTACCTAATATCTTAAAGATAATTAATGGGATATTTTGAAAATAAAATGGATTTTGTGTCTCTAAAATAATTTTTTCTTGGATATGATAAAGGTACACACCTATGCTAGTTATCATAGAATGTTTTAAATTAAACCAGCTACAGCGGTTAAATGTGTGTGCTGTGCAAGCATCAAAGGCTGAATTTAGAGCCCCAATACTCATTTAAAAAGCCACATGTGGCAGGCTGGAGAGCTGGCTCAGCAGTTAAGAATGCCTGCTGCTCTTGCAGAGGACCCAGGTTTGATTGCCAGCACCCACATGGCGGCTAAGAACCATCTTTTTTTTTTTTTTTTTTTTTTATCTAGACAAAGTCTCCCTGTAGCCCCAGCTGTCCTGGAACTCACTCTGTAGACCTGGCTGGCTTTGAACTCACAAAGATCCGCCTGCCTCTGCCTCCCAAGTGCTAGGATTAAAGGCGTGCACCACCACGCCCGGCCAGAACCATCTTTAAGCTGGGCATGGTGGCACACGCCTTTAATCTTAGCATTTGGGAGGCTGAAGCAGGTTGGATCTCTGTGAGTTCAAGGCCAGCCTGGTCTACAGAGTGAGTTCCAAGCCAGCTGGGCTATTGAGAGACTCTCTCAAAAAATGACAAAAAAAAAAAAAAAAAAAAAAAAAAAAGCCAGATGTGGTTTTCTGCACCTGTAATCCCAGTGCTGAGGAGGTGATGATATGGAGGCTGAGGCTTACTGGACACTAGCATAGCCAAAAATGGGGAGCTGAGTGCAGCCTCATAGGAATAAGGTAGAGAACAGCAGAGGAGGATACTGTATGTCCTCCACATTTGCCTGGAACAGTGTGCATGGGCGCAGGGGTAAATACATGCCACAGGCACAAATTAAATAGAAGATAAATTATTTTCTGAGTATATCAACACAAAGAAAATAAAAGATAAATTATTTATGTGTATCATATCATTTAAACATTCTTTTGTGTCATGTTCTTAAATATTCTTAGTTTTGAATTTTTCCATTTTTTATTTTTTATACAGTTGGAAAATATTTAACTCTCAACAAATGAATTCCATACTTGAATTCTGCCGCATTCCTGTGCCACCACCTCCTTTAGAAAACTGATCTTAAAACAGGTAAAATTATGTCCTTAACTTTTTTTAAAGAGTAGAATAACTCTCTCATATGGTTAAATGTTCTTAACAATTTAACAATCATTAATTTATTATTTGGCTTTACCTGAAATTATCGCTTTTTTTTTTTCTGTCTTCCTGAGACAGGGTCTCCCTTTAGTCCCAGCTGGCCTGGAGCTTGCTGTGTAGACTAGGCTGGCCTTGAACTCATCTCTGCCTCCGACTGCTGGGATTAAAGGCGGATGCCACCACACCCATCACTAAAGATGGTTTTTAGCTGCCATGTGGGCAGTGGGAATCAAACTCCGGTCCTCTGCAAATCGAACTCAGGTCCTCTGCAAGAGCAGTCAGTGCTCTTAACTGCTGAGCCATCTCTCCAGCCCCATGAAATTATCACATCTTAACTGTTAGCTTTGAGTTCAGTTTTTAAATTGTTTTAGTAGTTGCATTTAAAATTTTTGTTACCTGAATTTACCTTTATTCAGTAAATTTATTCAACAAAATTGTGATATTAAACTACATCTGGATGACTCATCCATTGGAACTTTTGTGGTAAGTGGCTGTGTTTATTTGTGCTGTCTGATACAGGAAACTGGCCACATGTAGCTTCTGGGTATTTGAAATGTGTCAAGTGCAAGTAAGAAACTAAACTTTTGCTGGGCGTGGTGGCACACACCTTTAATCCTAGCACTTGGGAGGCAGAGGCAGGCGGATCTCTGTGAGTTCAAAGCCAGCCTGGTCTACATAGTGAGCTCCAGGCCAGCTCGGACTAAAGGGAGACCCTGTCCCAAAAAGAAAAAAAAAACAAACACCTAAACTTTTAATTTTATTGTTCATTTAAAAAATATACTGCTTGGGGCTGGAGAGATGGCCTAGCGGTTGGGAGCACCGACTGCTCTTGCAGAGGACCCGGGTTCGATCCCCAGCGCCCACATGGCGGCCGAGAGCTGTCTAAAACTCCAATTCCAGGAGAACTCCAGCTCCAGGGGAATCTGAGACCCTCTTCTGACCTCCGCAGCATTGCAAGACACAGGTACACCTATCTACATGTAGACAGTACACTCATACACATAAAAAATAAATAAAAACCTACACTGTGCTTGGTGTGGTGGTGCATGCCTTTAATCCCAGCACTTGGGAGGCAGAGGCAAGTGGCTCTCTGTGAGTTCAAGGCCAGCATAGTGATCTACATAGTGAGTTCCAGCCCAGCTGGGGCTACAGGGAGACCCTGTCTCAAAAATATCAATCAATCAATAAGTAAATAAATAAACAAACAAACAAGCAAACAATTCACTGCTCTTTCCAGTGTTTATTATTAATGTACAAAATATACAAAATCAAGGGCAGATATGGTTTCAAATGCCTATAATCCTAGCACTTGGGAAGTAGAGGCAGGAGGATCAGGTGTTAAAGGACATCCTTGGCTAGATAGCAAGTTTAAGGCCAGCATAGGATACATGAATCTCAGAGGAGTGTGGGGGAAGGCCCAATAAAACTCATTCCCTAATTGCTTCTAACCCTAGATCTTGCACAGAAACCCAACAGATCTACTGTTTTCATAGAAAACTCATGCCAAGACAGGTAAAGTAGAGGATGGAGAAATGGATAAAATCACATAGTTGAACCTACTTAGGAGGCAATTGGTAGGAATTCAAAAGTGGATAACAGGGCTTTCAAGTTACTGAAAGCCTCATATTAATAAGGTTCAAAAGAGAGGTAAGGGGCAAGAAAGCTTCCAAAGGCAGTGCTACATGGAATGTGAACACCAGATCCAGCATCCTAATGCAAAGCTGGACTCACTAAAGTGGGGTTTGTTGGTTGGTTGGTTGGTTGGTTGGTTGGTTGGTGTTTTTGAGACAGGTTCTCCTTGAGGTCCTTGACCTGGATCCTTGATCACTTGTTTTTGTGTCCTGCTACCAAGATGGAAATCAACACTGTGCTTTGTTTGATGTCCTTCCAGAGGAAAAGGACTTTCCCTTCTCCATTAGGGTCATTTGGGGGTATGATAGAGACCCAGGACAATTTATGAACACTTTGGGTTAGTCAGCTTGTAGGGTTTTTGTTTTTCTTTTTCTTTTTGTTGTTGTTGTGGTGGTTTTTTTTTTTTTTTTCGTCTTTTTGAGACAGGGTCTCCCTTTTAACCCCAGCTGGCCTGGAACTCACTCTGTAGACCATGCTGGCCTTGAACTCACAGAGATCCACCAGCCTCTGCCTTCCTAGTGCTGGGATTAAAGGCGTGCGCCACCACACCCATCAGTTAGCTTTGTATTGCTGTGATAAAACACTGACCAAAACCAACTTGGGGAGGAAAGGTTTATTTTACCTTCAGTTTATAATTCACAAAAAGGAGACTAGGACAGGAGCTCAGGGAAGAACAGACAATGAGGGAGTGCTGCTTACTGGCTTGCTCCTCTGGCTGTGCCCAGCCTACTTTCTTAGACGACTTGGGACCACCTACTTAGGGGTGGCACCACTCACAGTGGGCTGGGCCCTCCCACATCACTCATCAATCAAGAAAATACCTCACAGACATGTCCACAAGGAAGTTCTGATAGAGGAAACTCCCCAATTGCGGCTCCTTCTTTGCAGATGAACTCAATAATAACTCATTTTCTCACTTTTAACACATATTTTTTTTTACATTTTACATTAAAGTTTGTCATTCAAAATGCTTCTTGTCAGAAAATGCCTTTCAGCAGTTAGAGAAGTAAAATGTGATATAGCAGTAATCATATTTGGATTTCTAGAATTTAGCTATTATGCAGTGACCTTTACTATGTTATTACTACATGAGATTGAAACCTTAATTGAATTTGTGTCCTTAAGTATGCCTTAAAATACTACACTGTATCTGTAACACTGCTTTGAAATAAATGATTATTTTACTAGATTGCCCGACATATGCCACTTAATTCAGAGACCACAAAATTGCCAAGTCTGATTTCAAGTTGGAGTAAAGTTGGTGTTGCTGACCTGTATATCTGGGGGAATGCCTGTCAGAGTTTGTGTGATTTTTTAAAAATTTTATGTGTTATAGTAATTATGTGTGTGCGTATGTGCGTGCGTGCGTGCGTGCGTGTGTGTGTGTGTGTGTGTGTGTGTGTGTGTGTGATTTTTTTTTTTAAGTGGTGAATAGTCATTAGTATTACACTTAGGGAACATTTCATTTACTATACATTTCATACCCATTGTTAGATAGAGATTTTGATAGAATATGTAGCAAATTTGTGTTTATTTTTTATTTTAAAAGTCATTTATGTTCTTTTTAGAAATTTTGAAAAAAGTTATACATTATTTTTTACTTTTTCTTGGCCCTTGCTATAAACTAACATGTATTTAAATAATTTTAATTCCTTGCAGTTAGTTAAAGATGGTGTATAAGTTTATACATTTCTCCTGAAACAGAGAAATCTTGATTTAGATCACTGCCAATTTTTTTTTTTTGGTCTTTTTTTTGAGACAGGGTCTCCCTGAAGCTCTGGCTGTCCTGGAACTCACTCTGTAAACCAGGCTGGCCTCGAACTCACAGAGATCTGCGTGCCTCTGCCTCCCAAGTGCTAGGATTAAAGGCGTGTGCCACCATGCCCGGCATTTATTTATTTCTATATGTGTATCAATGTACTGTCTGCATGCAAGTTTGTGCACTTGTGTCGTGCAATGCCGCGGAGGTCAGAAGAGGGTGTCGGATTCCCCTGGAACTGGAGTTCTCCTGGAATTGGAGTTTCAGACAGTTCTCAGATGCCATGTGGGTGCTGGGGATCGAACCCGGGTCCTCTGTAAGAGCGGTTGGTGCTCTTAACCGCTAGGCTATCTCTCTAGCCAGATCACTGCCAATGTTTTAAGCAATTATCCAAAAATATATTTATCTGATGTTTAAAAAATTCTTTCTTGGGGGGCTGGAGAGATAGCTCAGCGGTTAAGAGCACTGACTGCTCTTGCAGAGGACCCGGGTTTGATTCCCAGCACCCACATGGCAGCTAAAAACCATTTTAGGCT
>VZQC01007398.1:2622848-2789204 GCA_009823505.1 Rhizomys pruinosus | reverse complement strand
ATATATATTTATGTAAATATATATTTATATATATACACACACACACACACACACACACACACATTTCCTTCTTGGTCAGAAGTATTTGGAATTTTCTAAATAATGAATGTGTATTATCTATCCCTGGTTTTGCACTGTCTTTTAACATTTAAGCTTTGCTTATTAAAAAATTATTTGTTTTATGCTTTTCTCTTTAGATTGTAAGCTCTCCATGGGCAGTGGTCATGTATGTTTGTTACCTCCCTAGAATGTTAATATTTTATTTTGTATGCAATGAACATTTAATACTTTGGGCTTGGGATGTGTCTTGGGGGTCGAGTACTTAACTAGCATATGTGAGACTCTGTTTCCAATCTCCAGCATGAATGAATGAATGAATAAATATAAGTAAATAATTGATTAGAAAATAGTGAAATATAAAATTATTCTAGAGGGGCTGGAGAGATGGCTCAGCAGTTAAGAGCACTGACTGCTCTTGCAGAGGACGGGGGTTGGATTCCCAGCACCCACAAGGCAGCTAAGAACCATCTTTGGCCAGGTGTGGTGACACACACCTTTAATCCCATCACTAGGGAGGCAGAGGTAGGCGGATCTCTGTGAGTTCAAGGCCAGCCTGGTCTACATAGTGAGCTCCAGGCCAGCTGGGACTAAAGGGAGACCCTGTCTCAAAAAGAAAAAAAAAAAAAAAAAAAAAAAAAAAAAAAAGACAAACTTCCTAAGAATTAATCAGAAACTTAATGACCTTATAGAAGAAAAAAATATTTCATTATATTTTTTAGATATATTTTTATAATATACCCCCAAAATTTGTAGTAGGAAGAGTACATCTCAGATTCCTGTGTAGGATTAATTCACAAGATGTTATTTGAAGTGAATTTATAAATTTAATTTCCCTAAGGTTGGATGGGGAAGGAGGAAGCCAATAAAATCTAACACTCATCTGGCATGAAGTAGGCAGTAGTGACACATGCCATGTGTCTAGAAAAATGAAGATAGGACTTTTTAATAATATATTGAAATATATTATATACCCAGAGTATTAAAATAATTGTAATATTGGAGCAAAATTAATGGAAAAAGTAGCTCAGAAATAGTTCTTTGTATTTATATGTGATAAAAGAAGTATTTAAAGAGTAAACAGTGGATGTAGGTTTTAACATTAGAGGTTTCAAACTTGAACCAAGTAAGGTAGTTCCAAAACACAATAAAATTATTGTGATATCTTTTTGCTGTGCCTCTTTCAAATATATTGCAAACTTCTGTGTATTGATGTTTTAGCTAGATGTAATCAGTTAGTCTTTTCCTGATACTTATTTCACTAGTTTTTATAAATCTTAGATATTTGCTTTAATAAGATTTTTTTAATTTTAATTTTAATTTTTTAATTTATTTTTATTTTTTATTTTTTTATTTTTAAGGGATTCTACAATNTAGCATGACCTTGAACACCTGATCCTCCTATCTACAACACCCTGGTTCTGGGATTATAGGCATGAGTCACCATGCCTGGTTTATGTGGTGCTGGGGATCAAAAGGTTTTGAAGTAGAATTCATAGTTTTACTTCATCTCAAAGCAGTCTATGAATGTGGACTTCCCCTGACCCCACCCGCAGAAATAAGAAAATAGATAATTAAATGTAAGAGCCTTGTTTTGTAGCTCATATCAGGATTAATTATATGTATAGCTTTAGTTCATCAGTACTTTTAGTTTTTATTGTTCATTATGAGACATTTCAAATTTGTACCAAATTAAGAAAGAATAGTGTACTGAACTGTGGGTACTGATTGCTAAGCTTCAATAACTATCAACCTAAGGCCAGCCGTATTTCATTTATATCTAATGCAAGGGGCTGGAGAGACAACTCAGTAGAGTTGGTTTCAACTTCACAATCTTCCTGCCTTGGTTCTCCCCTTTCCTCCCCTCCCATTGCTGAAATCATAGGCTTGCATCACCATACTCAGCTTCAGGATACTTTGTACTTTTAAGTGGGAAAGATATGAAAACAGGAAGACAAATAAGTTTCAGATATAATATTAAAGATGGAGTTATGAAATTTATTGGGGACTAGAGAGCTGGTTCAGTGGTTCATCACACTGGCTGCTCTTGTGGAGGATGAGGGTTTGGTTTCCAGCACCCACATGATGGCTAATTACTGTCAGTGCCTCCAACTCCAGGGCTCTGACACCCTCTTCTAACCTTCAGGGACACTGCACACACTTGGTGCATCTATATATATGCATACAAAACACAGATAATAAAAATAAATTTTAAAAATCTCAATGGAGTTTCTGAAAAAGTTTTAATTGTAAGCTAAACTGAAAATAAGCCTTTCTCTAAAATGCAGACTGACTTTCTCCTTTAGCGAAAGGAACACACCATGTACCTTTGGTAGTTTACACAGGTAGTGCTGTCTTCAGGTTCCTTTTTTATTGTATTTTAGAGATAAAAGAAGCATAGAAGGTAAAGGAAGATGCTGGGATCCGATCGAGGTGTTGTGGAAGAATGGTTATCGGAATTCAAGGTAAATGGGACTGGGACTGGGCCTAAGAATATATGTATCAGTACTTTAAACAGTGATTATGTGTTCTATGAAGAAACATAAATATACTTTCAAGTAGAAGTTGTAAAATGTGAAAGAATGCTTAATTCTGATTCTTTTAAGTGGAGCCTTAAGAATAAGAACCAACGGGATTATGTACATATAATGGTGGCGCACGCCTTTAATCCTAGCACTTGGGAGGCAGAGGCAGGCGGATCTTTGTGAGTTCAAGGCCCGCCTGGTCTACAGAGTGAGTTCCAGGTCAGCTGAGGCTACAGGGAGACCCTGTCTCGAAAAACCAAAAAAAAATTTTTTTTTTATTTTTCTTATTTTTTTATTTTTTTGGCCTATTTCATCAAATCTAATCATTTTTCATGGATGAGTAGTTAGGAAATTTTTATAACATCCCAACTTCGTCTTTTGTATTAGTTCTTATGGTCATTTTTTTTTTTTTTTTTTTTTTAGGGTAGTTCCAAAACACAATAAATTATTGTGATAATCTTTTTGCTGTGCCTCTTTCAAATATATTGCAAACTTCTGTGTATTGATGTTTTAGCTAGATGTAATCAGTTAGTCTTTTCCTGATACTTAGTTTTCACTAGTTTTTTATAAATTTAGAATTTGCTTTATAAGATTTTGTAATTTTAATTTTAATTTTTTAATTTTATTTTTTTTTTTTTTTTTTTATTTTAAGGGATTCTACATATACACAGCTTGTGTTTGCAGATAACCTTGATGTTACTCAGTCTGTCATACAATTAGGTAAATTGGTGATTTTGGCAATAATCTATGTCAAATTTGGACAAACCAAGTTCCCATAGTCCATTGGAGAACTTGTAGGCACAGGCATGTTGATCATTAGGAGTCCAGACTATATTCCTGTAGCTTCGCATTAATTCACCCCTATTCTCTGCAGCCCTTACAATCTTACCATGCCTCCTCCTCCGCAGTTTGTGTCCCTGGGCTTTGGGAAAGGGACACTAATTTTAATTTTTTATGTATATTTTCGATATTGTACTGGTCATGCATGTAGGTTGGTGCGGCCTCGGTGCGGCAATGCCTCAGAGGTAAGTAGTGCATCAATTCCACTAGAACTGGATTAAAGGGTTAGCAGCAGTGGGCTGCTGGTACTCGAAACGCGGGTCTCTGCAAGAGCTATCGGCACTCGTAACCGCTAAGCATCTCTCCAGCCCCTATTGTATGTTATTTTTAGTAGTTTTTTTTTTTTTAATGATAGGTCTCTTATAGACAAGGCTGGCCTCAGATTCAACTGGACTTAGCATGACCTTGAACCCTGATCCTCCTATGTACAACACCCTGGTTCTGGGATTATAGGCATGAGTCACCTGCCTGTTTTTGTGGTGCTGTGGATCAACAGGTTTAGTATTGAAAGTAGAATTCATAGTTTTCCTTCATCTCAAAGCGTCTATGAATGTGGACTTCTCCCTGACCCCACCCGCAGAAAACCAGAAACATAGATCAATTAAACTGATAAGCAGTCCTTGTTTTGTAGCTCATATCAGGATTCCATTATATGTATAGCTTTAGTTCATCAGTACTTTTTAGTTTTTATTGTTCATTATTGAGACATTTCAAATTTGTACCAAATTAAGAAAGAATAGTGTACTGAACTGTGGGTACTGATTGCTAAGCTTCAATAACTATCAACCTAAGGCCAGCCGTATTTCATTTATATCTAATGCAATGGGGCTGGAGAGACAACCAGTAGAGTTTGGTTTTCAAAACTTTCACAATCTTCTGCCTTGGTTCTCCCCTTCTCCCCTCCCCATTGCTGGAAATCAAGGCTTGCATCACCATACTCAGCTTCAGGATACTTTGTACTTTTAAGTGGGAAAGATATGAAAACAGGAAGACAAATAAGTTTCAGATATAATATTAAAGATGGAGTTATGAAGATTTATTTTGGGACTAGAGAGCTGGTTCAGTGGTTCCTCAACACTGCTGCTCTTGTGGAGGATGAGGGTTGGTTCCACCGCACCCACATGATGGTCTTATTCTGTCATGGCCTCAACTCCAGGCCTCTGACCCCTCGTTCTAAAAACTCAGGGACACTGCACACACTTGGTGCATCCTATATCTATGCATACAAAACACCGAATAATAAAAAATAAATTTTTAAAACATCAATGGAGTTTCTGAAAACGTTTTAATTGTAAGCTAAACTGAAAATAAGCCTTTCTCTAAAATGCAGACTGACTTTCTCCTTTAGCGAAAGGAACACACCATGTACCTTTGGTAGTTTACACAGGTAGTGCTGTCTTCAGGTTCCTTTTAAAATTGTAGGTTAGAGTATAAGAAGCATCGAGAAGGTAAAGCGAAGAGATGCTGGGATCCGATCGACGGTGTGTTGGAACGACATGGTTATCGGAAATTCAACGGTAAATGGGACTGGACTGGGGGGCCTAAGAATCTATGTACTCAGTACTTTACCACAGTGATTCTTTTTCTCTGAACCGAAACCATATCAATACTTTCAAGTAGAAGTTGTTAAAATGTGAAATAATGCTTAATTCTGATTCTTTTAAGTGGAGCCTTAAGAATAAGAACCAACGGGATTAGGTCGATATAATGGTTGGCGCACGCCTTTATCCTAAGCACTTGGAGGCAGAGGCAGAGCGTATCTCTGTGAGTCAGAGGCCGGCCTGGTCCTACAGAGTGAGTTCAGGTAGGGAGGACAGGAGACACTTGTCTCGGAACAACAAAAAAAAAAAAATTTTTTTTTTATTATTTCTATTTTTTTTATTTTTTTGGCCTATTTCATCAAATCTAATCATTTTTCATGGATGAGTAGTTAGGAAATTTTTATAACATCCCAACTTCGTCTTTTGTATTAGTTCTTATGTCATTTTTTTTTTTTTTTNGGTCTTTTCGAGACAGGGTCCCTGTTCAGTCCCCAGCTGTCCTGGAACTCATCTCTGTAGACCAGACTGTCCTTGGAATGCACAAAGATCTGCCTCGCCTCTGCCTCCCAATGTGCTAGGATTAAAGGTGTATGCACCACGCGCCGGTATGGTCATTTCTTAATGAATTATTTTAGCTAGTTATTTGATTCTTCAAGAAGCACTCATTTTGTTTATTTCATTTTTATTTTTATTCTGAATACTAAATTCACTTTGTTGTCCTTTGGTGGTTTCTTGTAGGCATTACCTGACACTCAGATCACCAATTACGCAGCAACTTTACACCGGAAAAAAACACTACAGCTTTGTACCAGCCCTATATAAAGTTATTCAAGATTCAAACAATGAGGTAGGAAAATAAAAATTAGTAATTTTGCATTGTAAAATATATGTTACTAAAACTACAAAAATGTAAATTTTGTAGTTTTCGTTGTCCTCACTTGTGAATCTGAGAAGGTTTTCTTTTCTGCTGGTTTTTCATTCTGTATGTTGCTTTGCGCTTTCCCCCTTCCCTCTCATTTTATAGTTTAAAATGTTTTGATCATTTTTTTCCCTGGTGAGGGCAGTGTGCTTTGATTCTTGACTTGATTCACCATCAGTCATTCTCAATGTATGATTGTATTTGTTTGATTTTTTTTTTCTCTCAGGATTCTAGAATGTTCCCTTCTTGGGAAGCCAACTTTTCACTTACTAATTCAGCTTTCTTATTTACTATTATTGATCATGTTAGGCTGTTTATAAACTGCTCTGATCATTGTAAACATTACAACACAAAATTATGTGCTATATTTTTGTCTGAAATGATCAGAGGAAGCACGTTTTTATTTTTTAATCTAAATAGCAAAGATCAGTAAACTTAGAATGAACAGTCAGCTATTATTCAACATGTGATATAGAAAGGAGAAAATGCAGCTATTTTGTGTCAAAATACACACGTTATCTTTCCATTAACACATTAGTGTGTCATGTAGTTTTATCCCACTGGACTCATGTATGCTTAAAAATGAAAATGGAAAGGAACACACAGGAAAGTAGCTTCTTATCTTCCCAGATACAGCCTCCAAGAGTGCCTCTGCTGTGTACTGCAGTGAGTTTGAAGAAGTTCAGGTAATCATCTCTTAACTAGCAGCTTAACTCAAAGTGCATCTTTATTTTGTCCTGTCACTAAAAGCTTGCTAGGTGACCCCGTTTTCTGGGTCCAGGCTGTCTGGATGCGAGCTTCAGACTTGCATGCGTAGGTGTAGCAGCCGAGGCGCAGGATTTCATCTTGCGTTCTTGTTTCGTCCTGCAACGGGTGTAGGCTGCTGAAAGTTAAACGGTGGTAGATATGGGAGGGAGAGTTATATAGATAATACTAGATATATGATAGGTCGATATATATATATAATGATAGTTGTAAATATATATTTATTATTATATATAGTATCTCATCACCACACACACAGCCACCACACCACACATTCCTCGGGTCAGAATCAGTTGTGGAATTTTCTAATAATGATGTGTACTTATCTTCCCCCCTTGGTTTTATGCCCTGTCTTTTAACATTTAAGTTTTTTTGGTCTTTTCGAGACAGGGTCTCCCTGTAGCCCCAGCTGTCCTGGAACTCACTCTGTAGACCAGACTGTCCTTGAACTCACAAAGATCTGCCTGCCTCTGCCTCCCAAGTGCTAGGATTAAAGGTGTATGCCACCACGCCCGGCTATGGTCATTTCTTATATGAATTATTTTTAGCTATGTTATTTGATTCTTCAAGAAGCACTCATTTGTTTATTTATTATTTATTTTTACTTCCTGAATACTAAATTCACTTTGTTGTCCTTTGGTGGTTTCTTGTAGGCATTACCTGACACTCAGATCACCAATTACGCAGCAACTTTACACCGGAAAAAAACACTTGTACCAGCCCTATATAAAGTTATTCAAGATTCAAACAATGAGGTAGGAAAATAAAAATTAGTAATTTCTGCATTGTAAAATATATGTACTAAAACTACAAAAATGTAAATTTTGTAGTTTTCTGTCCTCACTTGTGAATCTGGAAGGTTTCTTTCTGCTGGTTTTCATTCTGGTAGTTGCTTTGGCTTTCCCCCATTCCCTCTCATTTTATAGTTTAAAATGTTTTGATCATTTTTTTCCCTGGTGAGGGCAGTGTGCTTTGATTCTTGACTTGATTCACCATCAGTCATCTCAATGGATTATTTATTTAGTTTGATTTTTTTTCTTCATGTTCTAGAATGTTTCCTTCTTGGGAAGCCAAATTTTAACTATACTAATTCAGCTTTCTTTATTTACTATTATTGATCATGTAGAGCTGTTTATAACTGCTCTGATCCATTGTAAACATACAACACAAAATTATGTTGCTATATTTTATTCTGAAAATGATCAGAGGAAGCACGTTTTTTAATCTAAATAGCAAAGATCAGTAAACTTAGAATGAACAGTCAGCTATTATTCAACATGTGATATAGAAAGGAGAAAATGCAGCTATTTTGTGTCAAAATACACACGTTATCTTTCCATTAACACATTAGTGTGTCATGTAGTTTTATCCCACTGGACTCATGTATGCTTAAAAATGAAAATGAAAGGAACACACAGGAAAGTAGCTTCTTATCTTCCCAGATACAGCCTCCAAGAGTGCCTCTGCTGTGTACTGCAGTGAGTTTGAAGAAGTTCAGGTAATCATCTCTTAACTAGCAGCTTAACTCAAAGTGCATCTTTATTTTGTCCTGTCACTAAAAGCTTGCTTATTGACCCCTTTTCTGTCTCCTGTCTTTGGATCGGCTCTCAGACTTGCATCTGTTATTTTTAGCAGCAGCTGCAGGATTCATTTGCTTCTTTTTCTCCTGCAACTGGTGTATTGCTGAAATTTTAAACTTTAGATATGGGAGATTTTATATATATATATATATATATAATATATATGTAAATATATATTTATGTAAATATATATGTATCTCTCTCCACCACCACACAGGCCCACCCACACCACACAATTTCCGTCGGGGTCAGGCAGTTGTGGAATTTTCTAACTAATGCATGTGTCTTAATCTTCCCCCCCCCTGTGGTTTTATGCCCTGTCTTTTAACATGTAAGCTTTTTTAAAAAAATTATTTGCTTTTATGCCTTTTCTCTTTAGATTGTAAGCTCTCCATGGGCAGTGGTCATGTATGTTTGTTTTTACCCCTCCCCCTCCTAGAATGTTAATATTTTATTTGTATGCAAATGAACATGTGTAAAGCTGGGTGTGGGCTTGGGATGTGTCTTGGGGGTCGAGGGGTCTGGGTACCTAGCATAATGTGAAGACTCTGCTTTCACAATCTCCCGCCTGATATGAATGAATGCAAATAAAGTATAATATTGATTAGAAAATAGTGAACATATTAAAATATTCTAGAGAGGGCCTGGAGAGTGGCTCAGCAGTTTAAGAGCACATGCTCTGCAGAGGACGGGGGGTTGATTCCCAGCACCCCACAAGCGCGCTAAGAACCCATCTTTGGCCAGGTGTTTGGTGTACACCACACCTTTAATCCATCACTAGGGAGCAGAGAGGTAAGGCCGGATCTCTGTGCGAATTCAAGCAGGCCAGCCTGGTCACATAGTGAGCGCCAGGCCAGCTGGGACTAAAGGGAGACCCTGTCTCAAAAGAAAAAAAAAAAAAAAAAAATTATTCTACGAATCCTTTTTAATTTTAGGGCTCACAGGTATGAAAAGTTCCTCCTTTTAAAAAATATCTTTGAGGGGCTGGAGAGTGGCCTAGTGTAAAGCCACCGACCAGCCTCTTGCAGAGGACCCGGGTTGATCCCCAGCCCCACATAGCAGCTGAGTAACCGTCTGTAACTCCAATGCCAGGAGAACTCCAGTTCCTAGGGGAAATACCGAACCCCTCGTCTGACCTCCGCTGCGATGCACGAGCACGGGGTAGCACAAATCCTACATTGCAGACAGTACGTCATACACATACAAAAAAAACAAAAAACAAAAACTTTGAAACATTAAAATTTTTTTTTTTTTCTGCTCTTTTATTGTTGTTTTGTTTTTTAAAAAAGGGTCTCCTACTGTGCCTGGATAATCTTGGCTCATTGTATGTATCCAGGCGTGCCTAACCTCATGAGGTACCACTTGCCTCTGCCTCTCAAATTCTGGATTAAAGGCATGTAACCACCCACCTGGCTGCAAGCTGACATTTTTTTTTTTTTAAAACTCTTTCAGGTTATTTATTTTTTTATTTTATTTTAATTTTTTTATGTGTATGGAATGTACTGTCTCATGCATGGTTTCGTGCACCTGTGTTGTGCATGCCCGGAGGTCAGAAGAGGGTGTCGGATTCCCGGAACCTGGAGGAGATACAGATGGTTTTTCAGCCAGCCACCATTGTGGGTGCTGGAATCAAACCCGTTGTCCTCTGCAAGAGCAGTCGGCACTCTCTAACCCTAGGCCATCTCTCCAGCCCCAAGCTGTGACTTTTTTTTTTTATATTAATTTTTTTGTGCTTTGTGCATTTCGTTACATCATTTTCCAATCAGTCAGGCATTATTTCCCTTTCCTTCCCGCCCCCCACCCCCACCCCCATCCCAGATCATGTAGTTCTGCCGTAACTGTCTTGCATCTTTCTTTTCTGATTTTTTTTTTTTCTTTTTCCTTCATTTTTTAGTTTATATTTTTTTTAGTACAAGCATCCTTCGTGCAAACCAGATCTGCAGGCTGTGTGCCCAACCCCCAGTCTGTGACATTTTTAAAAAGGTTTTAGGGGGCTGGAGAGATTGGCTCAGTGGTTTAAGCAAAGTTTCTGCAGAGGCCTGGGGTTCTTCCCAGCACCACATGGTGCTAAGAACCATCTTTAAGCCGAGCGTGGTGGTTGCGACGCCTTTACATCCGAGCAGAGGCAGGTGGTATCTCTGTGAATTAAAGGCCAGCAGCTCTGGGTGGACCTTTAAGTAAGGATCAAAATGGGAAATCACAAGGCTGAGAGAGAAAGTGTAGGACGGAAGTTGAGGGCTGGGAGGTGAGGAGAGCTGGGGGGGGGCGTTTGGCTAGGTTTTTCTTTTCTCTTTTCTTTTTCTTTGAGGGTCTTTCTCCTCGAACGCAAGTTCCCTCTTCCCTCTCCCCCCCTTCACCATGAAATCCCGAAACGTAGCCAGACAGACGACTAGAACCACGCTCACAGAGAAGAGAAAAGAAGACGCAAGGGAGGACAGTTTTTTTAAAGAAATATAGGAAGTTTTCTTTCTTCCTCTACCTCAGAAACACTGTCCTCCTCTCCACAGACAGCACGCCAAATACTCCACTCCCTCCCCACTCCCTACCCTACTCCTACCTCTACTCCTATCTCTCTCTCTCTTCTCCTCTCTCCTCTCTCTCCCTCATCTCTCTCTCTCTCTTGCTGTCTCTCTGACAAGGTCCTCAATATATAGCCCTGGCTGTAGATGGACTCGCTATGTGACCAGTTGACCCTCAAATGCCACAGAGATCTGCCTGCCTAAAAACAAATTTTCAGCTGGGCACTGGTGCGCGCACGCCTTTAATCCTAGCCACTTAGGAGGCATGAAGCAGGCGGATCTCTGTGAGTCAGGGCCAGCCTGGTCGACGAGTGGAGCTCCAGGCAGCTGGGACTAAAGGGAGACCCAGTCTCAAAAATACAAAAAACCTGCAAAACAAAACAAAAAAGTAGCCTTTAAAGAAATTAAGTCCTTAAGGATATGTATGTGTTCTATAAGTTATTTTATTGTCACTGGCTAATTCTCCCATTTACAACTTGAGATTTTTATTTATTCTATATTAATTTATTTATTTTCTGGTTCCTTTTGAAGACAGGGTCTCCGTAGCCCCAGCTGCCTGAGGACTCATCTGTAGACCAGGCTGGCCTGAACTCACAACAGATCCAGCTGCCTCTCCTCCAAGTGCTAAGATTTAAAAGGCGTGCGCCACCCAGCCCGGCTAAACCACGTGAGTTTTAATTCCAGACAAACAATCTGCTTTATTTTTTTCTTTTCTCCTCTTAACAGACTCTGTAGTCACTGTAGTGGTTTTTCCATTTTTGAGTCCTCTAATTGTTAGCAATATCATTTTGCCATGATTTGAATGTCCTTTTCCTCTTAGTGTAGGTAGATTTTCATGATTCAACATTACAGTCATTCCCTTATAAATATTCTTAGTTCCTTTGCTCTTACTATCCTCATTTATCCTCATTCACATTCTTAGGGCAAAAATCTCAATTCACCATATTAATCACCCATCCCTGTACTTGAGCAGCTGAAGATGCCTAGAAAAAACAATTTTTACTGGCTTTCCTTCTTTAAAATTCATTCAGGGACTGCATATCTCAAATGAGCAGCATAAATATGTAGCAGCAATCTTAGTTTTACTTCCAGGGAACGCTTTCTCACTGTTCAATGCTATATTGTTCTTTCACTTTTCTTTACTTTCTCGTTTATATTTTCTTTGCTCTATACTCTTTTTTTTTTTGTTTTGTTTTTACTCTCATATTCCTTACCCTCCCTCTTCCCTGTTCATTTTCAGCTTGCTGCTTCTAGGCACAAAAAAAAAAAAAAAAAAAAAAGCTAGCATAGTGGTACACACCCAATATCCCAGCACTCAGGAGATAGAGACAGGGTGGACCTCTATGAGATTAGCCGTTCTGGTCTACAGTGGCAGTTCCGGGTGAGTTAGGAGACTCTGTCTCAAACCAAAAAAATAAAGTAAAATAAATAACGTGGGGGGGCTTGAGAAATTGCTCAAACAATTAAGATCACGTCTGTGCTGTGAAGAAGGGACCTGGGTTTGTTCTCAGAACCCCAAATGTCCAAACTTCAGTTCCAGGAGGGCTGACACCCATCTTTTAGCCACTCACTCCGAGGCACTCATACACCCAAAATAAAAATGAATAAAATATTAAAAAAGCAAGTAAATAGGGACTTTCGCCATTCACATTATCAACTTAGTACCATCTCTGCTTCACACATTTTCTGTGTATCCTCTTGTTGTCTGCTCAGTGGTAGAATGGTAGCACATTATAATTCCAGGCATGTGTGTTTGTGAGTGTGACATTTACATGTCATCCCTGGTCTTCCACCCTGATTGAAGTCTAGGTCTATGAGCCTCTGGACATTCTGCTGTGCCTCTCAGCTTCCCATAGGAGTGCATGGGTTATAAATGCATGGATTCTGGAGATTTAAACTCAACCCATGACTTATGACAAGCACTTTACTATTGATCCATCTCCCCAGGCCCTGCCCCATATTCCTTTAAAAAAGAAGAAATGAAAAAAAGACTTCTGACACCACACTCCACAGGTAAACATTCCCAAATTTAATAATGCTTATTCTTAGCTTCTGTCTTATCGTTTCCATTTCTTCACCTCACTTTTATTTCTCCCACTCAAGTTACACTTAAGGGTTCATTCCCCCTAAAAGTATTTTTATCAGTTAGAGTGTCTCCATAATTATCATGTCAAAACAGTGTTTGCTTAATTTATGAAAGGTGTCAGTTACCTAAGCTGTTTTTTCTTCTTTTTGGTTCTTTTGGGATGACAGGGCTCCCTGTAGCCCCAGCTGGGCCTGCAACTCGTAACCCTGGCTGGCCTGGAAGGTCACAGAGCATCCACCTGTGTCCTGCCTGCTTGAGGTGCTAGGATTAAAGGCATGCACCACCACAAACCCAACTGTAAAGACAGCTCGTCAGCCACATGTGGGTTGCCGGGAAGTGAAATCCAGGTCCTCTGCAAGACGTTGGTGACTCTTTAACCACTGAGCATCTCTCCAGCCCCTTCAATAGTATTTTCTTTTTTAAATTTATTTATTTATTTAGTTTATTATTTTTTTATTGTCTGTGATGTGTGAATGTACGGTCTGCATGCAAGGTCTGCTGCACCTGTGTCGTGCAATGCCGGGAAGGTCAGAAGAGGGTGTCTCGGTGTCCCCTGAACTGGAGTTCCTGGGAATCGGAGTTGCAGACGTTTCGGCCGCCATGTGGGTGCTGGGATCGAACCGCGGTCTCGTCAAGACAGCGTTTGGTGCTCTAACTTCACTGGCCATCTCTCCAGGGCCCAATACTATTTTCAAACTATTTTCTGATTCTAATTTCATGTAGAGAGTTTGTAGTATTCAATAGAACTAGGGTGTATATATGTGTGTGTAAAGTTTTTAAGCTTTAAAGTTGTTCTTAAAGAACAAAGGTTGATTTATCTAAATATTAACTGTGCAGTTGCCATAGATTTTTGGGGGGAAAAGTAATGACTTCATTCAAGACTACTGGATTATTACAAGCATGTAACTATTATTAATCAGATTTTATATATGGTAAACATGTTATTTTGAATATATATATTGTACTCAATGTAATCAAAGCCATATACAGAATACCCACAGCCAATATCATCAAAATGGGAAATGACAGAAGTCATTCCACTTAAAGGTAGGAACTTGGCAAGGCTGCCCCGTCACCCACTCCTCTTCAATATAGTGCTCACTTGCTAGGGCAATAAGCAAAGAAAAGTTTAAAGGCAGTTACTTAATTAGGAAAAGAGAAGTCAAGCTACCCTTTTTGCTGATGATATGATCATCTACTTAGGGATGCTAAAAAATCCTCCAACCCTAGAAAACAAAGTTCAGTAAAGTGGCAGGAACAAAATAAACCTAGAAAAATTAGTAGCCTTTCTTTACACCAACAGAAAGCAACTGAAGAAAGAATAGAATAAAAAAAAAAAAGAACTCAAAACTCAAAAAACAAACAATAAAAATAGGACAAACCTAACCCAAAGACACCAACGATCTCTGACAAAGAAAAATTTAAAAATTACCCCAGCAAAGAGGAAATTGAAGAAGACCTCAAGAAGATGGAAACACCTCACATGCTACATGCGATCGGGAAAAAAAATATAAATAGTAAAAATGTCCATTCTGCCCAAACTGTTGTACAGATTTAAGGCAATCCCAATGTAAAATCGAGCCCAAGAGGTTTCTTCACAGGCTTGGAAAAAAAAGTCCCTAAGTTTCATGGAAAGGACAAAAGAACCCTCAATAGCCAAAGCAACCCTGAGCGAAAAAGAGCAATACAGAGGGGGGATTCCTTACCAGAGTTCAAACTATATACAGGCTTATAGTCATGAAAACAGCTTGATACTGGCAAAAAAAGCAGACCTATTGACGCCATGGAACAAAACTGAAGATCCAAACTTAGCAACCATAACACAATTTCAGCACCACCTCATATTTGACAAAGGGGACTCAAGAAGACTAATGAGAGGAAAGAAGCATCTGTCCACTAAGTGGGCTGGGCAAAACTGGCGTCACCACTTGTAGAGATATGAAATTAAAAAAAACCCCTACCTCTCACCCTGTACAAAAGTCAACTCCAGATGGGATCTAAAGACCCAAAACGTGAGGAACCCCAAACTCTGCAATGCAACAGAAAAAAAGTTGGCAGCAGGACTACAAGATATTAGCGCGTTAGGAAAAGACTTCCTAAATCAGACAGTAGCTGCGCAAGAATTAAGGCAAAGAATTGAACAAAATGGACCTCATTTAAAACTCAAAAGCTTGCTGTACATTTAAAAATAAAAACAATCAAGAAGTGAAGAGAAAACCCACAGAGTGGAGGAAGCCTTCACTGCAGATAATCTGACAAGCATTGATTTGCCATAACTATATAAACTAGCTTACTCAAAAAACAAAGAAGAAAGGGAAAAAACAAATGACCACACTAATAGAATGACAAAGAGCTGAACAGAGAGCTTCACAAGTGGTTAGGAATTAGGAATGGCTGGAAACAAATCTTAGAGACAGTTGTTACAATGGTCCTAATAATTGAAGGAAAATGCCAATTAAAACCCTTTAAGATATATCTCACGGGCTGGAGAGATGGCCTAGTGGTTAAGAGCACCGCCTGCTATTGCATAGGACCTGGGTTCAATCCTCAGCACCCACATCGGCAGCTGAGAACCTCTTTGACTCCACCGTCCCCCCGGACTATCCATGCTCCTCGTCTGACCTCTGGGGCATTGCACAACAGGGTGAAAACCTCTGCAGACAGTACCTATCCTACACAGAAAAAAATAAAAAGATATCTCCCTCCAATAAGGAGGGAGATGGCTCAGGATCAAGAAAACAAATGAGCCAAGTTCTGGAGAGGTTGGGGAAAGGGAACTCATACCACTGCTGGTGGGAATGTAAACTCACTACACTATGGAAAGCAGAATGGAGACTCCTTTGGAACCGTCTTGGATGAGCTTTCCACCTGTACCCAGCTCATACCACTCTCCTAGGTATATTACCCACAAGACTCATCTTAACCGCAGAGATCACATGCACAGCCGTGTTTATTACTAGCTCTCTTCCAATAGATGAAGAGTGGAACGAACCCAAGTGCCTCTCAAACTAATGAGTGGATAGAGATAACATGGGTACATCTACACAGTGGGATTCTATAATGCAGGCAAGCGTAAAGAAAAAGATGGCCTCATGAAACTTTGCAGGTAAATGGGATGGAGCTAGATGTCATGCTGAATGTGAAGTAACACAGTCCCCGAAAAACATGATGGGTATCCCTCATCTGTGGGATGCTAGTGCCAATTACCTAAGTTGTATAGCAACTGAGCAATGTTACTGTGATCTGAAAACAAAAACTGTGCTCCATATATTGTGAATCCTTAAATAAATTAATTAAAACCAACCGGGGCTGGGTGGTGGCACGCCTTTAATCTGCACTTGGGAGAGCTAGAGGCGGCAAGGATCACTGAGAGTGTCCAGGCCGCCTGGTTTACAGAGTGAGTTCCAGGACATGGCTATACAGAAACTTAAAAAGAAAAAAAAAAAAAATAATAAAAATTTTTATATATTTTTATAAAGTATAGAATATATTTAATAATATAATTAGTTATATAGTAGTAAATATTACTGAAACTGTTTGAAAGAATATTGTTAAAATGTTAATATAAAAAAAGTTTAAGAGTTTCTCGGTCAAGAGTTTTTATATGCAGTTTAAAAGTCATAGCAGTTTTGGTTTATTCTGGTAACTTACTGGAAGCAAAGACCAGCATAAATTTTAATGTTCATGTGTATGAGTGTTTTACCTTCATGTGTGTAAATGACAGCATGTGTGGTGAGACTGCAGGCCGAGTGAGGTGATCTGTTCTCCTGGAGACATGAGTATAGGAGCAGTTGTTAAGCTACCGTATGTGGGTGCTCTGAGAACTGACACCCAGGTCCTCTGTAAAACAGCCAGTGCTCTTAACTGCTGAGCCATCTCTCTTACGCCCCACAAAAACCATTTTAAATTGGCAAGTGTGTGAAACTGCTCATTTCCCTTAGTTTTGCAAGATTTAGTGAGGTCCCTTAAAAGGAGTTCATTCATAAACAACAGCCATTAGCCAATTAAACTTTTAAAAACCCATTTATATTTGATACTTTATACAAAAACTTGTTTGTGTTTGGTATATATAAGTGTGTGTGCAGATATGCTGTCATATGTAAATGTTATATGAATATAGGGCCAGTGGTCCACTTTAAGGTATCTTCTGCTTCATTTTCATGTGACCATAGGGCTATTAATGTTTCAGCTCGCCGATTGACTAATCAAAAAAGCCGGGGAAATCTGCATGTCCTCCCCTTCTGCCTTCCCAGCACTGCGGAATCATGGGTGCTGCCCTGCCATGCCAGCTTTACATGGGTGGCTCGGGATCTGAACTGACTCATGCTGTGAATAGGCACATTTTATCAACCAACTCAAAGAGCCATCTCCCCATGCCCCCTTTTTTTTTTTTATTTATTTTAAAATTTACTTATTTATTATATTTAGAAGTATTTNACCATCAGTCCATTCTCAATGGCATATTTATTATTTGATTTTTTTTCTTCAGGATTCTAGAATGTTCCCTTCTTAGGGAAGCCAAATTTTAACTATACTAATTCAGGCTTTCTTTATTTACTATTATTGATCATGTAGAGCTGTTTATAACTGCTTCTGATCCATTGTTAAACATACAACACACAATTATGTTGCTATATTTTATTCTGAAAATGATCAGAGGAAGACCACGTTTTTCGTTTTTTTTTAATCTTAAATAGCAAAGTCAGAAATACAACTTAGAATGAACAGTCAGCTATTATTCAACATGTGATATAGAAAGGAGAAAATGCAGCTATTTTGTGTCAAAATACACACGTTATCTTTCCATTAACACATTAGTGTGTCATGTAGTTTTATCCCACTGGACTCATGTATGTTAAAATGAAAATGAAAGGAACACACAGGAAAGTAGCTTCTTATCTTCCCAGATACAGCCTCCAAGAGTGCCTCTGCTGTGTACTGCAGTGAGTTTGAAGAAGTTCAGGTAATCATCTCTTAACTAGCAGCTTAACTCAAAGTGCATCTTTATTTTGTCCTGTCACTAAAAGCTTGCTTATTGACCCCTTTTCTGTCTCCTGTCTTTGGATCGGCTCTCAGACTTGCATCTGTTATTTTTAGCAGCAGCTGCAGGATTCATTTGCTTCTTTTTCTCCTGACCAAACTGGTTATTGCTGAAATTTATAAACTTTAGATATGGGAAGATTTATATTATATATATATTAGATATATATATATATATAATATATATGTAAAATGTATATTATGTAAATATATATTTTATACCCACATCACACACACACCACACAGCCACACCACACACCACACAATCCGCAAAAAGCACAAGTATATAATTAAAAGCATTGTCTTAATCTTCCTAATGGTCTTTATGCCTGCTATTTAACAGTAACTTTATCCTTAAATGCTGTTGACTGCCTGTTACATTGTATAGTACTTTCTTTAAAATTATTGCTTTGCCTTTCCTTTAGATTGTAAGCTCTCCATGGGCAGTGGTCATGTATGTTTGTTTTACCCCAACCCTCCTAGTGTTAATATTTTATTTTGTATGCAAATGAACATGTGTAATGAGCTGGTGGGTGGGCTTGGGATGGTGTCTTGGGGGTCGAGGTACGGCGGTTAACCTAGCATAATGTGAGACTCTGTTTCCAAACTCCGCCTGAGCATGAATGAATTGATAATAAAGTTAATATTGATAGAAAATAGTGAATTAAAAGTTATTCTAGAAGGGCTGGGAGATGGCTCAGCAGTTTAAGAGCACGACTGCTCTGGCAGAGGACGGGGGGTTTGGATTCCCAGCACCCCCACAACGGCCGCTAAGAACCATCTTTGGCCAGGTGTTGGTGACACACACCTTTAATCCATCACTAGGGAGGAGAGGTAAGGCGGATCTCTGTGGAGCATTCCAAGGCCAGCCTGGTCTACATATGAGCGCCAGCGCCAGCTGGGACTAAAGGGAGACCCTGTCTCAAAAAAAAAAAAAAAAAAAAAAATTATTCTACGTAATCCTCTTTAATTTTAGGGCTCACAGGTATGAAAAGTTCCTCCTGTTTTAAAAAATATCTTTGAGGGGCCTGGAAGATGGCCCTATGTAAAAGCGCCACCGACCGCCTCTTGCAGAGGACCCTGGTTTGATCCCCACGCACCCACATGAGCAGCTAGATAACCGTCTGTAACTCCAATTCCAGGAGAACCCAGTTCCAGGGGAATACCGACGACCCTCTGTCTACCTCCGCTGCGATTGCACAGCACGGGTACACAAACCTACATTGCAGACAGTACAGTCATACACCATACAAAAAAACAAAAAACAAGAAAACTTTAAAGCTATAAAAATTTTTTTTTTTTTCTGCTTTTTATTTTGTTTTGTTTTTTAACAAACAGGGTCTCCAACTGGTGGCCTGGATACTCTTGACATTGTATGAGCCAGGGTGCCTCAACCTCACTGAGGATCCACTTGCCTCTGCCTCTCAAATTCTGGGATTAAAGGCATGTGAACACCCACCCCCTGGCTGAAGCATGACATTTTTTTTTTTTAACATCGTCTTCGGTTATTTAATTTTTTTTTTTTTTTAATTTTTTTATGTGTAGGAATGTACTGTCTCATGCATGTTGTTCTGGTGCACCTGTGTTGTGCACATGCCCGGAGGTCAGAAGAGGGTGTCGGATTCCCAAGGAACCTGATGGAGATACAGATGGTTTTTCAGCTGCCATCCATGTGGGTGCTAGGTTAATCAAACCCGTTGTCCTCTGCAAGAGCAGTCGGCAACTCTCTAACCGCTCAGGCCACTCTCCAGCCCCAAGCTGTGACTTTTTTTTTTATATTAATTTTTTTGATGCTTTTGTGCATTTCGTTACCTCATTTTCCAATCAGTCAGGCAATTATTTCCCTTTCCTTCCCCCCCCCACCCCCACCCCCATCCCCAGATCATGTAGTCTGCCGTAACTGTCTTGCATCTTTCTTTCTCTGATTTTTTTTTTTTCTTTTTCCTTCATTTTTTATTTTCTTTTTTTTTAGTACAGCATCCTTCGTGCAAACCAGTCTGCAGGCTATTTGTGCCCAACCCCCACTGTGACATTTTTAAAAAGGTATTTAGGGGGCGGAGAGATGGCTCAGTGGTTTAAGAGTTCTGCAAGAGGCCCGGGTTCGTTCCCAGCACTCACATGGATGGCTAAGAACATCTTTAAGCCAGAGCGTGGTGGTCTGGCACGCCTTAATACATCCGAGCAGAGGAGGTGTATCTCTGTGAATTACAAGGCCAGGCACCTGGGTGACTCATTTAAGTAAGGATCAAAATGGGAAATCACAGAGGAGAGAGCAGAAAGGTTAGACGGAAGGTTGAAGGGAGGTGGGCTAGGAGCTTGTTTTGAGGGGCTTGGGGGAGGGCTCTTCTTTTTTTCGAGGGAGGAGGTTTCGAATTCGTTTCGTTTCTTAGTCTCATCATGACGAAACTACAGCATCCGACCTAAGGCCTCGCTCCCCTTCCTCCTTCCTCCTTTCCTCCGCCCTCACCCGAACTCCCCCCCAGAGAGAAAGAAAGACATCGCTTTTTTAAAGAAGAGAGAAGAAAGATAATAAAATTCTATACAATTTCGACTCCTTCCGGCAAGAAACTAGCCGTCAGCCTCGATCAACGCCATCCTCCCTCCCACTCTAACCCTATCCTAGCCATCTGCCTCTATCTCCCCTCTCTCTCTATTCTCCTCTCCCTCTCTTCTCTCATCTCTGTCTCTTCTCTCTGTCTCTCTCGACAAGCGTCCTCAATATATAGCCCTGGCTGTGAATTGGAGACTCGCTATTAGACCAGGTTGGACCCTCAAATCCACAGAGATCTGCCTGCCTAAAAACAAATTTTCAGCTGGGCCTGGTGGCGCACGCCTTTAATCCTAGCACTTAGGAGGCAGAAGCAGGCGGATCTCTGTGAGTTCAGGGCCAGCCTGGTCTACAGAGTGAGCTCCAGGCCAGCTGGGACTAAAGGGAGACCCTGTCTCAAAAATATCAAAAAACCTCAAAACAAAACAAAAAAGTATCCTTTAAAGAAATTAAGTCCTTAATGATATGTATTTTCTTATAAGTTTAATTTTATATGTCATGGCTAATCTCCATTACAACTTGAGATTTATTTATTTATTTATATTATTTATTTATTTTTGGTCTTTTGAGACAAGGGTCTCCCGTAGCCCCAGCTGTCCTGGGACTCATCTGTAGACCAGGCTGGCGTGAACTCAACAACGATCCACGCGTGCCTCTGTCCTCCAATTGCTAAAGATTTAAAAGGCGTGCGCCACCCAGCCCGGCTAAACCATCTGAGTTTTTAATCTCCAGACAAACAATCTGCTTTATTTTTTTCTTTTCTCCTCTTAACAGACTCTGTAGTCACTGTAGTGGTTTTTCCATTTTTGAGTCCTCTAATTGTTAGCAATATCATTTTGCCATGATTTGAATGTCCTTTTCCTCTTAGTGTAGGTAGATTTTCATGATTCAACATTACAGTCATTCCCTTATAAATATTCTTAGTTCCTTTGCTCTTACTATCCTCATTTATCCTCATTCACATTCTTAGGGCAAAAATCTCATTAAGCAACCATATTAATCACCATGCCCTGTACTTGAGCAGCTGAAGATGCCTAGAAAAAACAATTTTACTGGCTTTCTCTTCTTTAAATTCAGGACTGCATATCTCAAATGAGCACATAATATGTAGCAGTGCAATCTTAGTTTACTTCCAGGGAACTCTTCTCACTGTTCATGCTATATTTTCTTTCACTTTCTTACTGTTTATATTTTCTTTGCTCTATAACTCTTTTTTTTTTTGTTTTGTTTTTACTCTATATTCCTTACCCCTCCCTCTTCCTGTTCATTTTCAGTTGCGCTTCTAGGCAAAAAAAAAAAAAAAAAAAAAAAGCTAGGCATAGTGGTACACACCCTATAATCCCAGCACTCAGGAGATAGAGACAGGTGGACCTCTATGAGATCCTCTGGTCTATATAAGTGAGTTAGGGCTACAGTGAGACTCTGTCTCAAACCAAAAAATAAAGTAAAATAAAATAAAGTGGGGGGAGCTTGAGAAATTGCTCAACAATTAAGATCACTGTCTGTTCTTGAAGAGGACCTGGGTTTGGTTCTCAGAACCCACAAATGTCCAAACTTCAGTTCCAGGAGGTCTGACACCCTCTTTTAGCCACTCACATCCGAGCACTCATACACCCAAAATAAAAATGAATAAATTTAAAAACAAGAAAATAGGGACTTTTCCCATTCACATCTATCACTTAGTACCATCTCTGCTCACATTCTTGTATCCTTTTTGTCTGCTCAGTAGGTAGAATGGTAAGCACTTATATTCCAGGCATGTGTGTTTGTGAGTGTGGACATACATGTCATCCCTGGTCTTCCACCCTGATTGAAGTCTAGGTCTATGAGCCTCTGGACATTCTGCTGTGCCTCTCAGCTTCCCATAGGAGTGCATGGGTTATAAATGCATGGATTCTGGAGATTTAAACTCAACCCATGAAACTTGAGTGACAAGCACTTTATCTATTGATCCATCTCCCCAGCCCTGCCCCATATTCCTTTAAAAAAAAAGAAAGAAAAAAAAGACTTCTTGGACACACACTCCACAGGTAAACTTCCCAAATTATGCTTATTCTTAGCTTCTGTCTTATCGTTTCCATTTCTTCACCTCACTTTTATTTCTCCCACTCAAGTTACACTTAAGGGTTCATTCCCCCTAAAAGTATTTTTATCAGTTAGAGTGTCTCCATAATTATCATGTCAAAACAGTGTTTGCTTAATTTATGAAAGGTGTCAGTTATGCCTAAGCTTTTTTTTCTTCTTTTTTGGTCTTTTGGAGACAGGGCTCCCTGTAGCCCCAGCTGGCCTGAAACTCTGTAGACCAGGCTGGCCTGGAAGTCACAGAGATCCACCTGTGTCTGCCTCTTGAGTGCTAGGATTAAAGGCATGCACCACCACACCCAACTTAAAGACAGCTCTTAGCCACCATGTGGGTGCCGGGAATTGAATCCAGGTCCTCTGCAAGAGCAGTTGGTGCTCTTAACCACTGAGCCATCTCTCCAGCCCCTTAATAGTATTTTTCTTTTTTTAAATTTATTTATTTATTTATTTTATTAATTTTATTTATTTCTGTATGTGTGAATGTACTGTCTGCATGCAAGTCTGTGCACCCGTGTCGTGCAATGCCGCGGAGGTCAGAAGAGGGTGTCGGATTCCCCTGGAACTGGAGTTCTCCTGGAATCGGAGTTTCAGACGGTTCTCGGCCGCCATGTGGGTGCTGGGGATCGAACCCGGGTCCTCTGCAAGAGCGGTTGGTGCTCTTAACCACTAGGCCATCTCTCCAGCCCAATAGTATTTTTCAAACTATGTTCTGATTCTAATTTCATGTAGAGAGTTTAGTATTCACTAGACTAGGGTGTATATATGTGTGTGTAAAGTTTTTAAGCTTTAAAGTTGTTCTTAAAGAACAAAGGTTGATTTATCTAAATATTAACTGTGCAGTTGCCATAGATTTTTGGGGGGAAAAGTAATGACTTCATTCAAGACTACTGGATTATTACAAGCATGTAACTATATTAATCAGATTTCTAAATGTAAACATGTTATTTTGAATATAGTATATGTACTCAATGTAATCAAAGCCATATACAGGAAACCCACAGCCAATATCATCATAAATGGAGAAGCATTCCCCTTAAAGGTAGGAACTTGGCAAGGCTGCCCCGTCACCACTCCTCTTCAATATAGTGCTCACTTGCTAGGGCAATAAGGCAAGAAAAGGAATTTAAAGGAGTACTAATTGGAAAAGAGAAAGTCAAGCTATCCCTTTTTGCTGATGATATGATCATCTACTTAAGGGATGCTAAAAACTCCACCAGAAAACAAGAGTTTCAGTAAAGTGGCAGGATACAAAATTAACCTNAAAAAAAAAAAAAAAAAAAAAAGCTAGGCATAGTGGTACACACCCTATAATCCCAGCACTCAGGAGATAGAGACAGGTGGACCTCTATGAGATCCTCTGGTCTATATAAGTGAGTTAGGGCTACAGTGAGACTCTGTCTCAAACCAAAAAATAAAGTAAAATAAAATAAAGTGGGGGGAGCTTGAGAAATTGCTCAACAATTAAGATCACTGTCTGTTCTTGAAGAGGACCTGGGTTTGGTTCTCAGAACCCACAAATGTCCAAACTTCAGTTCCAGGAGGTCTGACACCCTCTTTTAGCCACTCACATCCGAGCACTCATACACCCAAAATAAAAATGAATAAATTTAAAAACAAGAAAATAGGGACTTTTCCCATTCACATCTATCACTTAGTACCATCTCTGCTCACATTCTTGTATCCTTTTTGTCTGCTCAGTAGGTAGAATGGTAAGCACTTATATTCCAGGCATGTGTGTTTGTGAGTGTGGACATACATGTCATCCCTGGTCTTCCACCCTGATTGAAGTCTAGGTCTGAGCCTCTGGACATTCTGCTGTGCCTCTCAGCTTCCCATAGGAGTGCATGGGTTATAAATGCATGGATTCTGGAGATTTAAACTCAACCCATGAAACTTGAGTGACAAGCACTTTATCTATTGATCCATCTCCCCAGCCCTGCCCCATATTCCTTTAAAAAAAAAGAAAGAAAAAAAAGACTTCTTGGACACACACTCCACAGGTAAACTTCCCAAATTATGCTTATTCTTAGCTTCTGTCTTATCGTTTCCATTTCTTCACCTCACTTTTATTTCTCCCACTCAAGTTACACTTAAGGGTTCATTCCCCCTAAAAGTATTTTTATCAGTTAGAGTGTCTCCATAATTATCATGTCAAAACAGTGTTTGCTTAATTTATGAAAGGTGTCAGTTATGCCTAAGCTTTTTTTTCTTCTTTTTTGGTCTTTTGGAGACAGGGCTCCCTGTAGCCCCAGCTGGCCTGAAACTCTGTAGACCAGGCTGGCCTGGAAGTCACAGAGATCCACCTGTGTCTGCCTCTTGAGTGCTAGGATTAAAGGCATGCACCACCACACCCAACTTAAAGACAGCTCTTAGCCACCATGTGGGTGCCGGGAATTGAATCCAGGTCCTCTGCAAGAGCAGTTGGTGCTCTTAACCACTGAGCCATCTCTCCAGCCCCTTAATAGTATTTTTCTTTTTTTAAATTTATTTATTTATTTATTTTATTAATTTTATTTATTTCTGTATGTGTGAATGTACTGTCTGCATGCAAGTCTGTGCACCCGTGTCGTGCAATGCCGCGGAGGTCAGAAGAGGGTGTCGGAGTCCCCTGGAACTGGAGTTCTCCTGGAATCGGAGTTTCAGACGGTTCTCGGCCGCCATGTGGGTGCTGGGGATCGAACCCGGGTCCTCTGCAAGAGCGGTTGGTGCTCTTAACCACTAGGCCATCTCTCCAGCCCAATAGTATTTTTCAAACTATGTTCTGATTCTAATTTCATGTAGAGAGTTTAGTATTCACTAGACTAGGGTGTATATATGTGTGTGTAAAGTTTTTAAGCTTTAAAGTTGTTCTTAAAGAACAAAGGTTGATTTATCTAAATATTAACTGTGCAGTTGCCATAGATTTTTGGGGGGAAAAGTAATGACTTCATTCAAGACTACTGGATTATTACAAGCATGTAACTATATTAATCAGATTTCTAAATGTAAACATGTTATTTTGAATATAGTATATGTACTCAATGTAATCAAAGCCATATACAGGAAACCCACAGCCAATATCATCATAAATGGAGAAGCATTCCCCTTAAAGGTAGGAACTTGGCAAGGCTGCCCCGTCACCACTCCTCTTCAATATAGTGCTCACTTGCTAGGGCAATAAGGCAAGAAAAGGAATTTAAAGGAGTACTAATTGGAAAAGAGAAAGTCAAGCTATCCCTTTTTGCTGATGATATGATCATCTACTTAAGGGATGCTAAAAACTCCACCAGAAAACAAGAGTTTCAGTAAAGTGGCAGGATACAAAATTAACCTAGAAAAATCAGTAGCCTTTCTTTACACCAACAGCAAGCAACTGAAGAAAGAATAAAAGGAGACCTTCCTACTCACAATAGCCTCAAAAACAATAAAATATCTAGGAACAAACCTAACCAAAGACACCAACGATCTCTACAAAGAAAAATTTAAACCCCTGAAGAAGGAAATTGAAGAAGACATCAGAAGATGGAAACACCTCCCATGTGCATGGATCGGGAAAATTAATATAAGTAAAAATGTCCATTCTGCCCAAACTGTTGTACAGATTTAATGCAATCCCAATTAAAATCCCCAAGAGTTTCTTCACAGGCTTGGAAAAAAAAAGTCCTTAAGTTCATTTGGAAAGACAAAAGACCCTCAAATAGCCAAAGCAACCCTGAGCGAAAAGAGCAATACAGAGGGGAATCTCTGTACCAGAGTTCAAACTATACTACAGGCTATAGTCATGAAAACAGCTTGATACTGGCAAAAAAGCAGACCTATTGACCAGTGGAACAAAACTGAAGATCCAAACTTGAGCACATACAATTTCAGCCACCTCATATTTGACAAGGGGACCAAGAAGACAATGGAGGAAAGACAGCATCTTCAGCAAGTGGTGCTGGCAAACTGGATCACCACTTGTAGAAGAATGAAATTAAACCCCTACCTCTCACCCTGTACAAAAGTCAACTCCAGATGGATCAAAGACCTCAACGTGAAACCCCAAACTCTGAAGGCAACAGAAGCTTGGCAGCAGAATACAAGACATAGGTGTAGGAAAAGACTTCCTAAATCAGACAGCAGCTGCACAAGAAATAAGATCGACAATTGACAAATGGGACCTCATTAAACTCAAAAGCTTCTGTACATCAAAAGAAACAATCAAGGAAGTGAAGAGAAAACCCACAGAGTGGGAGGAAACCTTCACTGCAGATACATCTGACAAAGCATTGATTTCCAGAATATATAAACTACTCAAAAAACAAAGAAGAAAGAAAACAAATGACCCACTCAATAGATGGAACAAAGAGCTGAACAGAGACTTCACAAGTGAGGAATTAGAGATGGCTGAGAAACATCTTAAAAAGTGTTCAATGTCACTAATAATTAAGGAAATGCAAATTAAAACCACTTTAAGATATCATCTCACGGGGCTGGAGAGATGGCCTAGTGGTTAAGAGCACCGACTGCTCTTGCAGAGGACCTGGGTTCAATCCTCAGCACCCACATGGCAGCTGAGAACCATCTTTGACTCCAGTCCCCCCGGAATCCAATGCTCTCTTCTGACCTCTGGGGCATTGCACAACACGGGTGCACAAACCTACATGCAGACAGTACATTCATACACATAAAAAATAAAAAGATATCTCCCTCCAATAAGACTGGCTAGGATCAAGAAAACAAATGATACCAAGTTCTGGAGAGGTTGTGGGGAAAGGGGAATACTCATCCACTGCTGGTGGGAATGTAAACTCATACAGCTATGGAAAGCAGAATGGAGAACCTTTGGAAGTCTTGGAATGAGCTTTCCACCTGACCCACTCATACCACTCCTGGGTATATACCCACAAGACTCATCTTACCGCAGAGATACATGCACAGCCGTGTTTATTGCAGCTCTCTTTCAAAATAGCAAAGAGCTGGAACCAACCCAAGTGCCTCTCAACTAATGAGTGGATAGAGAAAATGTGGTACATCTACACAGTGGAGTTCTATGCAGCAGTAAAGAAAGATGGCATCATGAACTTTGCAGGTAAATGGGATGGAGCTAGATGTCATGCTGAATGAAGTAACACAGTCCCAGAAAAACAATGAATGGTATCCCTCATCTGTGGATGCTAGGGCCAATTACCTAATTGTATGGCAAACTGAGCAATGTTAATGTGATCTGAAAACAACTGTGCTCATATATTGTGAATCCCTTAAATAAATTAATTAAAACACCGGGCATGGTGGTGCACGCCTTTAATCCTAGCACTTGGGAGGCAGAGGCAGGAGGATCACTGAGAGTTCAAGGCCAGCCTGGTGTACAGAGTGAGTTCCAGGACAGTCAGATATACAGGAAGACTCTGTCTCAAAAAGACTAAAAATAAATAAATAAATTAGAAAAGAATATAGTATATATTTATAATATAATTAGTATAATCATATAAAATTACTGAACTGTTAAAGAATTATTGTTAAATTTTAATATAAAAAGTTATAGTTTCTGGTCAAGTTTTTATATGCAGTTAAAAGTCATAGCCAGTTTTGTTTATTCTGTACTTACTGGAGCAAAACCAGTAAATATTTATTTTCATGTGTATGAGTGTTTTACCTACATGTGTGTAAGTGTACCCATGTGTGCAGTGATGTCTGAGGAGTCCAGAAGTAGGTGTTGGTTCTCCTGAAACAAAAGTTATAGATGGTTGTTAACCACCATGTGGGTTCTGAGAACTGAACCCAGGTCCTCTGTAAAAACAGCCAGTGCTCTTAACTGCTGAGCCATCTCTCTAGCCCCACAAAACCATTTTAAATTGGCAGTGTGTGAAACTGCTCATTTTCTTCAGTTTTCAAGATTATGAGGTCCCTTAAGTCATTCATATAACACAGCCATTAGCCAATTAAACTTTTAAAAACCCATTTATATTTATACTTTATTACAAAATCTTGTTTGTTTTGTATATATAAGTGTGTGTGCAGATATGCTTGCATATGTAAATGTATATATGAATATAGGCCAGTGGTCCACTTTAGGTATCTTCCTTCATTTTCTGTGACAGGGCCTCTTAATGTTTCAGCTCGATTGACTAATCAAAAAGCCTGGGGAAATCTGCCTGTCTCCCCTTTCTCCAGCACTGGGAATCATGGGTGTGCCCTGCCATGCCCAGCTTTTACATGGGTGCTGGGGATCTGAACTCATGCTTGTGCAATAGGCATTTTACCAACTCAGCCATCTCCCCAGCCCCCTAAATCATTTATTTTAAATTTTACTTATTTATTATATTTAGAAGTATTTTCACTGTGTATAGTTTAAGTGACCCTGTGTGTACAATGCCACAGAGGCCAGAAGAGGGCATTGGATCCCTGGGACTGGAATTAAAGACAGTTAGCTGCCATGTGGGTGCTACGAGCTGAATCCATGTCCTCTGCAAGAACAGCCAATCCTCTTAACCTCTGAGCGATTTCTCCAGCCCCTGCCCCAAAGTCTTTTAAATAAATACGATTGATTATATAACCACAAGGAAACCAAAGCTTTCCAGGCAGCTGGGAACTTGCTCATATGAACTTAACAGCAGTGGTGTCAGTGGGGCTGGAGAGATCGCTCAGTGGTTAAGCAGTGGCTGCTGTTACAGAGAACCTAGGTTCAGTTCCCAGCACCCACATGATGGCTAACAGTCATCCATAACTCACTCCACTTCCAGAGGCTCCAGTGCCCTCTTCTGAATTAAACTATATATATATATATATTATTTATATATATATATATTTATATATCTGCAGGTTTTATATATCTATGTGTGTGGTGTGGTGTGTGTGATGTATGTGTACATATATGCAGGTAATACACCCATACACATAAAATAAAAATAATTTTTTTGTCTTTTTGAGACAGGGTCTCCCTGTAGCCCCAGCTGTCCTGGAACTCACCATGTAGACCAGATGATCTTGAACTCACAGAGCTCCACCTGCCTCTGCCTCCCAAGTGCTAGGACTAAAGTGTGCCACCACACCCAGATGAGTCTTATTTAAGGAAGTACCCCATTGACTAGATGCCAGTAGATGGACTCAAACCAAGGAACATTTGGGATCACAAACTTGACATGATAGTCTTTTTTTTTTTTTATTGAAGTTTTGTGTATTTCATACATCATTTCTCAGTCCAATTTAGAGTAATTTCCTTGTCCATCCCCCCACCCCACCCAAGTTCATGCATTCTGTCATACCTACCTTGTATCTTTCTCTGAGTCTTTTTGAAGTTTTTGAAAGCAGAGGATCACTGCTCTTGGGAGAACCTTACTGTTTCAGTTAGTTTCCTGTCCCAATTCTTTTGTTGTTGTTGTTGTTCCCTCCAACTTGTATTGCTTCAACATGCACATATGTTTATGTCACACCTATACTTAAATTATGTCTTCTGGAAGTAAACTGTGTTATTAACATATCATATTTCAGGATTCACATTTTTCCTTTTTAAATTTGTATTGCTCTAAAGTATGCCTACATACCCTCTGCCCATATAACAAGATTACGAAGTCTAAAAATAAGTGGTAGGTTAATTCTAGGTCCTGCTAAGGAATTCACATTATAAGAGCGCAGTTGCTTTCAGAAAAAGAGGAATATAACATTGATGTTGGTCAATTTACCTTACAACTAGGTGCTTGGAGCTAGCATCCACGGATGAGGGATACCATTCGTTGTTTGTTTTTTGGGGACTGTGTACTTCACTTAGCATAATATCTTCTAGTTCCATCCATTTACCTGCAAAGTTCTTGATGCCATCTTTCTTCACTGCTGCATAGAACTCCATTGTGTACATGTACCACACTTTCTCTCTCCACTCGTTGGTTGAGTGGCACTTGGGTTGATCCTAGCTAGTCTTATCAGGGTGAGATGATATCTTAAAGTGGTTTTAATTTGCATTGCCTTAATTATTAGCAATGTTGACCACTTTTTAAGATGTTTGTTTCTCAGCCATCTCTTAATTCCTCACTTGTGAAGTCTCTGCTCAGCTCTTTACTCCATCTTTTGAGTGGGTCATTTGTTTTCTTTCTTCTTTGTTTTTTGAGTAGTTTATTCTAGAAGTTAATGCTCTGTCAGATCAGTGGTGAAGGGTTCCTGTCATTCTGTGGGTTTTCTCTTCATTTCACAGATTGTTTCTTTTGTTGTACAGAAGGTTTTGAGTTTAATGAGTTCCCATGATAGGTCTTAACATATATGACAGAATGCTTGATGGTAGGTGCTGGTGGAGGGAAAAGATAAATATGATCAAAATGTACTGTATGAAATGCACAAAAATCCAATAAAACTTTAAAATAAATACAATTAGATTTTTTTAAAATTTATTTTTATGAGTGTTTGCCTATATGTATGTATACCACATGCATGTCTGGTCCCCATGGAGACCAGAAGAGAGCATTAGATCCCCTGGAATGGAGTTAAAGATGATTATGAGCCACCATCTGAGTGCTGGGAACGAAACCCTGGTCCTCTGCAAGAGCAGGCCATGCTCTTTACCAATGAGCCATCTCTACAGCCCCCAGTTAATAAGATCTTAAATCTGTTTTTACTTCCCTCATATGTATTTCACATATCATACTAGCTATAATTGTGGATGCCTAAACAGTATGTATTTCAAAATCTCTTCAACTGTTTAGTATATAATTTAAGTTATAGCCTTTCTTAAAGTTATTTCAACTTTTTAAAATGGAAGATAGGCTGGCAAGATAGCTCTGTGGGTAAAGTTGTTTGCTGCTAATATGTAAACCTGAGTTTGATTGCTTAAGCCATTTGATGGAAAGAGAAAACTGAATCTCACAAAGTTCTCATCTGACCTCTATATATGTCCCATGGCATGTGTGTGCCCCCCCCATCATGTAGATAAATAAATAAGCTTAAAATTTTTTAAGTGGGGGATAGTAAGACTTGGTAAGAACAGGAAGCTAAATTCAGCAAATATAAATGTAGTGCATTGTATTACGCATTAAACAATAGAGTGATATGTGGGTGTGGTGCACATGTCTAATCCTAGCACTTGTTAGGTAGACAGAGGCAGGCAGATCTCTGTGAGTTCAAGGCTAGACTGGCCTACGTAGAGAGTTCTAGTCCAGTCAGGGCTACATAGGAAGACCCTGTCTCAAGCAAGCAAAAAAAGTAATTGTGGTAATATATGACACAAATTACAGTTAGTGTTTTGGTCAGTTTAATATTAGGCTCTACATAAACAGATGCTTTAATTGAATTAGCTCAAAATATTGAGAAATTAATATATAGACTATTTATTTAATTTATTTATTTATGTCTTTTTGAGACAGGGTCTCCTTGTAGCCCCTGCTGTCCTGGAATTCACTTTGTAGACCAGGCTGGCCTTGAACTCACAAAGATCCTCCTGCCTCTGCCTCCCGAGTGCTAGGATTAAAGGCGTGCACCACCATGCCCAGCTGACATTTTATTTTTTAACCATTACAAAGCTTTTAAGAAATATAGCTTCGGGGCTGGAGAGATGGCCTAGCAGTTAAGAGCACCGACTGCTCTTGCAGAGGACCCGGGTTCAATCCCCAGCACCCACATGGCGGCTGAGAACCATCTGAAACTCCAATTCCAGGAGAACTCCAGTTCCAGGGGAATCTGACACCCTCTTCTGACCTCTGTGGCATTGCACGACACGGGTGCACAAACCTACATGCAGACAGTACGTTCATACACATAAATAAATAAAAAAAAATTAAAAAAAATATAGCTTCAAAGCTGTGCATGGTAGTGCACACCTTTAATCCTAGCACTCGGGAGGCAGAGACAGGCAGATCTTTGTGAGTTCAATGCCAGCCTGCTCTACAGAGTGAGTTCCAGGACAGCTGGGGCTACAGGAAGACCCTGTCTCGAAACTCGAAAAGACCAAAAAAAAAAAAAGAATGATAGCTTCAGTCCAAACCATGGAAATAACTATCGCTCTTTTTTTCCTTTAGCTCCTGGAACCTGTCTGCCACCAGCTATTTGAGCTTTATCGTAGCTCCGAAGTTCGACTTAAGAGGTTCACACTCCAGTTCTTGCCAGAATTGATGTGGGTTTATTTACGGCTTACAGTTAGCCGAGACAGACAGAGTAATGGCTGCATCGAAGCACTTCTACTAGGAATTTATAATCTGGTGAGTTGAAAGTGATAGTTTAGGAAATTTTAAATATTTTTGAAAGTCCTCTGAAATATTTGAGAAATGCTTAGAAAAAAATTTAATCGAAATGTCTATTATGAGTACAAAGATAAGTAAGAATAAACATTTTGGACCTGTGTGCAGAGCTCAGTTTTGGGATTTCTCCGGACCACCTGAAGCACAGGTAGGGGCCAGGCGCTTCAGCCAAGGGGATTATTGGATAATTGAGTCATTGGTGTCTGTGGCTGTGGGGGTGGAGTTACCCAGCTAGCTGATATAAATGAGGGCCTGTTGCCACTGGGAAACTTGAGTCCACAGAACTTAGATCATGGGATTTTGCCAGACCACCTGAAAGTACCTGGGTACCATCTGAACAAGCCACTCGCTACCCTCTGCCAACTGGAATTGCAGAGGGAGTGTTCAAGTGGGACTACAATAGTGATTCCAGGGTGCAAGGCAATAAGTGAAACAGCAAACCTGACACAACTCCAGTCCCACAACTCCAAGCCCTACAAATAACCTAGAGGAACTGGCTGGCATATAGCAAAGTGAGCACAGTTCTCAGCAGGGTACCAACTGGGTTGTTACCCTCCTGGTTTTCAGAGAACCTTCAGAACAGAAAGGGAAGAGTGACTTAGACTTCCAATATATAAACAAAATTGAAAGCCCGAAACCTAGACAAGTCAACACTCCATAAACAAGGAGAAAACAATGAAGGCATCTTAAGGAAGCAAGCAAAGCAAGCCTTCAACGCAGTGAAGAAACATTGGAGATTTGCTTCAGGAATACAAAAAAAAAAAAAAAAAAAAGAAAGAAAGAAAAGAAAAAATACCCCACATGCCAAAAACACAATGAAAGATCAACATGGGGCTGGAGAGATGGCCTAGTGGTTAAGAGTGCCAACTGCTCTCACAGAGGACCTGGGTTCGACCCACATGGCGGCTGAGAACCGTCTTTAACTCTAGTTCCAGGGGAATCCAACACCCTCTTCTGACCTTCTTGGCATTGCATGACATGGGTGCACAAACCTACATGCAGACAATACATTCATACACATAAAAATAATTAAATAAATAAATAAAAAAAAGATCAACATGGGAAAAGTGCAGAATAATTCCACACCAAACTCTACCAACCCTGTAGAAGATTTCTATAATGAAATCTCCTAGAGGTAACCCAGGACACAGATCTCAGAAGAAAAATTATAGACATACTCAAATCAAAGAATATAAAGAACAAGTCATAGAATTAAGGAGAGAGAATGAAAACTCAAGAAGGATCTTGAGGGAGAGAATGACAAACTTTGGAAAGAACTAAAGGTTGAGAATGACATATTCCAGAAAGAACTAGAGGGAGAGAATGACAAACTCCAGAAGGAAGTAGAAACACTGAAAAGTTCCCATGCTGAAATAAAAAAGGAAACCAACCAGCCAAGCAAGGAGCTACAAGAAGAGATTGAGAAGCTCCAAAAGGAAGTGGAAATACTAAAGAAATCACAGGATGAAATGAAAAAGGAAGTAAGGAAGTAGAACACTCATTTAGTCAAGAGGAAAGGAAGGGAAAAAGCCTCAGAAGTAGAAGGAAGGAAGCAAAAAATAAATAAATAAAAGTATCAGACCTGGAAGATAAGACAGAACAACTAAAAAGCTCAGCTCAAGTACAGATTATCAAAATTTTAAAAATACACAAAAGTGCAACAACCAGGAAACGTGGTACACTATGAAAAGATCAAACCTCTGCATCATAGGAATAGAGGAAGGAGAAGAATCCAAAAGGAATGGTATTGATCAGATCTTCAACAGAATAATAGATGAAAATTTCCCCATACAAATACAAGAAGCACATAGAACTCCAAATAGACAAGATCAGAAAAGAAACTCCCCACACCATATCATAGTTAAAATGCTAGACACCCAAAACAAAGACAAAATTCTGAAAGCCACAAGAGAAAAACAAGTTACATATAAGGGGAAACCCATTAGAATTACAGCTGACTTTTCAGTGCAAACTATGAAAGCAAGAAGAACATGGACCAAAGTATTCCTATGCTAAACAACTATGGACGCCAATCCAGATTACTATACCAAGCAAAAATGTCAATTCTAGATGAAGGAGGAAGAAAAATCTTCCATGGCATAAAAAAAAACCTATCTGTCTGGAAAACCAACCGTTCGGAGACAACTTGAAGCAATTCAAGGGACAGAGGAGAGGAGCAACTATCCCCAGGAACCTAGAAAGAGAAATTAATACAAGCATAACTGTAGAAGTAGAAACCTAGACTAAAAACGCAAATGGATAATAAGATGAAAGGAAGCAACACACATCTCTCAATTATTACCTTAAATATTAATGGACTAAACTCCCCAATCAAAAGGCATAGACTGGGAGAATGGAAACAGAACCTATCTATATGCTATCTACAAGAAACCCATTTCACCCTCAAGGATAGGCACCAACTTAAGGTGAAAGGATGGAAAAAAATATTCAAGCAAATGGTACCAAAAAGCAAGCAGGAATGGCTATTTTAATATCAGACAAAATAGACTTCAAAGTAAAAGTAATCTGAAGAGACAAAGAGGGTCATTACATCTTTATCAAAGATAACATTACATCTGTATCATTCCTGGAACTAAACAACAATGACAATACAACACAATAAAACCTCTGGGATACTTGAAAAGCAGTCCTAAGAGGGAAGTTTATAGCCCTGGGTGCCTACATTGAATAAACAGCACAAATAAACAATCTAACACTACATCTACAAACACTTAAGAGACAAAAACAAATGAACCCTAAATGCAACAGACAGGAAGAAATAACAATCAGAGCAGAAATCAATGAAATAGAAACAAAGAAAATAATTTTAAAAAAATCAATGAATCCAAAAGTTGGTTGTTTGAAAGAATAAACAAGACAGACCTCTAGCCTAGTTAACCAAAAGAAAGAAAGAGCAACTCCAAATCAATGGAATTCATGGTGAAAGGAGGAATTATCACAAAAGACAACAAAAAGATCCAGACAATTATACGGAAATACTTCAAAAACTTATACTGTACTAAGTTTGAAATCCTAAGAGGAATGGGTGAATATCTGAAATTCTGGTAATCACCAAAACTTAATGAAGAAGAGATTGAAAGCTTAAATAGACCCATAATTTATGAAGAAATTGAAAATTTAATAAGAAACCTCCCAACTAAAAAAAGCCCAGATCCGATGGTTTCACAGCAGAAGTCTTTTTTTTTTTTTTTATGTGTACTCAAATGTGGAACAGCAGAATTCTATAAAGCATTTAAAGAAGATTTACAACCATATTACTCAAACTGTGCAGAAGAATACAGAGGGAAATCTTCCAAATTCCTTCTATGAAGCCAGCATCACTCTAATACCCAAACCAGGCAAAGATACAACATAAAAGAGAACTATAGACCCATCTCATGAATGAACACAGATGCAAAAATTCTCAACAAAATACTTGCAAACCGTGTACAGACCCACATCAAGAAGATCATCCATCCATCATGACCAAGTTGGATTCATACCAGAGATGCAGGGATGGTTCAGCATATTAAAATCAATAAATATCATAAAACACATAAATGGACTGAAAGACAAAAACCACACGATCATCTCAAATGATGCAGAAAAAAGTCTTTGACAAAATCCAGCATCCATTCATGCTTAAAGTCCTAGAGGGAATTGAACTGGAGGGATCATTCCTCAGTGTAATCAAAGCCATATACAAGAAACCCACAGCCAACATCATCCTAAATGGAGAAAAGTCAGAAGCATTCCCCTTGAAGGTAGGAACTCGGCAAGGCTGCCCCCTGTTGCCACTCTTCTTCAATATGTTGCTTGAAACACTTGCTAGGGCAGTAAGGCAAGAAAAGGAAATTAAAGGAGTACTAATTGGAAAAGAGGAAGCCAGACTATCCCTTTTTGCAGACCATATGGTAGTTTACCTAAGGGATGCTGAAAACGCCACCAGAAAACTAGAAATCATTAAGAGTTTCAGTAAAGTGGTGGGATATAAAGTTAACCTAGAAAAATCAGTAGCCTTTCTTTACACCAACAACAAGCAACTGACAAAAGAATATAAGAACTTCCCACTCACAATATAGTAAAATACCTCAAAACTGATAAAAATACCTAGGAACAAACCTAACCAAAGATACCAAAGAGCTCTACAACAAAAATTTTAAACCCCTGAAGAAGGAAATTGAAGACATCAAAAGATGGAAAGACCTCCCATGCTCATGGATTGGAAAAATTAATATAGTAAAAATATCCATTGGGGCTGGAGAGATGACTCAGTGGTTAAGAGTGCTGTCTGCTCTTGCAGAGGACCCGGGTTTGATTCTCAGCACCCACATGGGGGCTAAGAACCATCTTTAAGCTGGGCATGGTGGTGCACCTTTAATCCTAGCACTTGGGAGGCAGAGGCAGGCGGGTCTCTGTGAGTTCAAGACCAGCCTGGTCTACAGAGTGAGTTCCAGGCCAGCTAGGGCTATAGGTAGACCCTGCCTCAAAAAAAAAAAAAAAAAAAAAAAAAAAATCCATTGTACCCAAACTATTGTACCGATTCAATGCAATCCCAATCAAAATCCCCAAGAGTTTCTTTATAGGCTTGGGGAAAAAAAATCCTTAATTTCATATGGAAAAATAAAAGACCCCAAATAGCCTAAGCTCTGAGCAAAAAGAGCAATACAGGGGAGGAGGGTGGGGAGGGCGGTATCTATACTAGACTTCAAATTATACTACAGAGCTATAGTCATAAAAACAATTTGGTACTGGCACAGAAACAGACCTGTAGACCAATGGAACAAAACTGAAGATCATACTTGAACACATACAATTTCAGCTACCTCATTCATATTTGACAAGGGGGCCAAGAAGACACAAAGGAAGAAAGATAGCATGTTCAGTAAATGGTGTTAGCAAAATTGGATCACCACTTGTAGAAGAATAAATTTAAACCCCTACTTCTCACTCTGTACAAAAATCAACTCCAAATGGATCAAAGACTTCAACGTGAAACCCAAAACTCTGAAGGCGGTAGAAGAAAAAGTTGGCAACAGACTACAAGACATAGGTGTAGGAAAAGACTTTCTAAATCAGACAGCAGCTGTGCAGGAAATAAGGTCAACAACTGACAAGTGGTACCTCATTAAACTCAAAAGCATCTGTACAGCAAAAGAAAAAATCTGTGAAGTCAAGAGAAAACCCACAGAGTGACAGGAAACCTTCATTGTTGATATGTCTGATAGAGCATTAACTTCCAGAATATATAAACTACTCAAGAAACAAAGAAGAAAGAAAACAAATGACCCATTCAAAAGATGGAGCAAAGAGCTGAACAGAGACTTCACAAGTGAGGAATTAGAGATGGCTGAGAAACATCTTAAGAAATGTTCAACATTGCTAATAATTAAGGAAATGCAAATTAAGACCACTTTAAGATATCATCTTACTCCAATAAGACTGGCTAGGATCAAGAAAACACATGATACCAAATGGAGAGGTTGTGGGGAAAGGGGAACACTCATCCACTACTGGTGGGAATGTAAACTCATACAACCATTATGGAAAGCAGAGTGGAGAACCCTTAAAAGACTCAAAATGAGCTTACCACCTGACCCAGTCATACCACTCCTGGGTATACACCCACAAGAATCATCCTACCACAGAGATACATGTACATCCATATTTATTGCAGCTCTCTTCACAATTGTGTACAGCTGGAACCAACCCAAGTGCCCCTCGCCCAACGAGTGGAGAGAGAAAATGTGGTATATCTACATACTGGAGTTCTATACAGCAGTAAAGAAAGATGGCATCACGAACTTTGTAGGTAAATGGATGGAACTAGAAGATATTATATTAAGTAACACAGTCCCAGAAAAACAAACAACGAATGGTATCCCTCTGGGGATGCTAGCACCAAGTACCTAAGTTGTTTGGCAAACTGAACAAAGTTAATGTTATGTTCCTGGTGACTGAAAACAACTGTGCTGTTATATTGTGAATTTCTTAACAGGTTCTAGAATTAACTTACCACTTATTTTCAGACTTTGGAATTTTTGGTATATGGGTACAGGATATGTATGCATATTTTAGAGTAATATAAAATCAAAAGAATGAGGAAAAAAACTAGTTGGTCATGACATTGTGTCTAACCACAGTATTTATTTTATGGGAATTCTTCTTAGTATTTCTTATACAAGTCTGCTTGAGCTTTTTTCCAAGCCTTTTCTAAAATATTATATAGTAATTAAAAGTATCAGGCTGGTGTAACTTAGCCTTTCTGGATGCTTAATGAGCATATTTAATGCCCATACCAATTCAGCTGAGGGACTTAAGGGATAACTTTGTTCCTTGCCCTCAGAGGTCAACTAAGTCCCAGGGGCCTATGCATGGGGGCATCTCTTGTTCTGCAAATGTGAGTCACCAGTCTTTCTCTGTGCAGAGGTCTTGTAGATCCACTAATGGGTCTTATGCCAGTGTCCAGTCTATAAAGAGGAAAGTCTGCTCATGCTTCAAAAAGGGAAGCCTGGTTTAACAAGACCTTTGTCCTCAAGTGGATGGAACTGGTGATTGAAAAGCCAATAGGAGCCAGGGGCTCCCTCCCCCTCCAAAACCCAGGTGACCCCTGAAGACCAGATCCTCAACTAACGTTGAGAAAACAAAAACCTTGGTTAATCTGGGTAACTTTGTGGCCTTAAACATCCAAATGGAAAGTATCACCAGAAATAATCAGTAAAGCCTGCGAAATTTTACTTCAGGTATAAAACTTGAGATCCTAGTAAAAAAAAAAAAAAGCACTGTTGTTTTGCCTGTGTTCAATTCTTACTGGCAAATGAAGCTACCCTGCGGCTGCCACTGCTTTTGCTATCTTTCAAAGATGTGAGACACAGCTTTTCAACCCTCCAATATGGACTGAAGACTCATGTCTCTCCAAGAATCCTCCAAACCTTCAGTGCCAGATGGGGACTGCTGAGACATCCAGTTTGTGGACTGAGCAACTACTGGGGTTTCAGCCTCTTCAAAGTATAGACTGCCATTATTGGACTACTCAGGCTGTATCATGGAGGCCAGTATAGGAAGATCAAGACAGGACACAGTGTTTACTGAACCTCATTTGGTGACCATGGGAAAAGAAGGCCCCAGGATGGAGCACAAGGGCAGAACTGATGGTTGTTTGGGCTTGCCAAGGAGGAGCCTTCAAACACTTCCTTAAGGAAAACATGACATCTTTCAGCCTAATAAAGAAGAAAAAGAATCATAAGCTGAAGATGCTAAAACCTATGATGTCATAATCTTGATATATGTGTGGCATGCATATATGCATATTTTAGAGTGATGCAAATTGGAAGGAACAACAACAGCAAAAGACTGGATCAAAGAACTGACTGAAATGGTGAACTTCTGCCTGAAACTGTAAACCTCTGCATCGAAAATTTTAAAAAGAGAAAAAGATGAAAAACACATATGGCAGAATGCATGAGCTCTGGTGGGGTGGGGGGGGTAAGGAAGGGGGAATGGTTATAAATTTGAATGGGTGTAAATTTGATGTATGAAATGCACAAAGCTTCAATAAAAATTGGCAAAAAAGAATAAACATTTTATAAATTGGGTGAAGATATAACAGTATTATATGACAAAATCATTTTATTCAACTAATGTTTATGAATACCTTTTATATAAAATATCAGTCAAGTTGCACACTGCAGTAAATGGCATACTTGTAGCACAACTTTATTAGAGAAGACATGTTCAAAGATGACTAATAATGCAGAGTTTGTGTAGAAAGGATATAAGAGAGAAATTCAAATATAATCCAAAGGTATTGGAACTTTACTAAGGAATTGACATTGGAAAGGTCTGGTTCAGATCAGTTGAGAAGAAAGAAGGTGATATTTTAGGAAGTAATCAAGTGAGCATAAAATGCAGGACCATCAAATTGTGAGTCTTTGGAGGTGAAAGTACTTTTTAATTTTTAATTTATTCTTTATATGTATGAATGTACTGTCTGCATGTAGGTTTATGCACCCATGTCGTGCAATGCCGCAGAGGTCAGAAGAAGGCATTGGATTCCCTTGGAACTGGAGTTAAAGATGTTTCTCAGCTGCCATGTGGCTGCTGGGGATCGAACCCGGGTCCTCTGCAAGAGCAGTCGGCGCTCTTAAGCTAGGCCATCTCTCCAGCCCCGAAAGTACTTTAAATGTGCAAGCTAAGAAAGATGATTTCATATCAGTTTTTTTTTTTAATTATTGTGGAGGTATTGTTGTTTCAGTCTGTGTAGCTCAGTGTGTAGTTGCCGCTGGCGTTTAACTCTCCACTTGATCTTAGTCAAAAGCTCTCTTCACCAGACATGTGGCAAACGCCTTTAATCTTAGCACTTGGGAGGCAGGGACAGGTGGATCTCTGTGAGTTCAAGCCAGCCTGGTCTACAGAGTGAGTTCCAGGACAGCCAGACAGCCAGAGCTACAGGGAGACCATGTCTCAAAAAGGAAAAAAAAAAGCTTTCTACTTGATTGTCCACCTCAGTGTCCAAAATGCTAGGGGTACAGACAGGTACCACTGTGCCTAGATAGAAAATCTTTTTAATCTGAAGAGTTTAGGTTTTCTTTAGTAGGCAATCACTGGAAAAATAAATCAGAGCATTATGAGAAGAATTGTGTTAAGTATTAGGAGGACAAATCTAGTGGTGATTGGCACAGAGACTTTGGAATTATAAATTGATTTAATCAACACTCCTTATATTTTAAAGGCTACAGATGTAATTGGTGTTTTAAGTTTATTTATTTTATTTTATTATTTTTTGGTCTTTTGGGGACAGGGTCTCCCTGTTGCCCCAGCTGCCTGGAACTCACTATGTAGACCAGGTTGGCTTTGAACTCACAGAGGTTCGATTGCCTCTGTCTCCGGATTGCTGGGATTAAAGATGTGCACCACCATGCCCGGCTAATTATTTTTATTTTTTAATGTGTATGGGTGTATGTAAGAGCACCTTCAGAGATCAGAAGAGGGTGTCGGATCTTCTGGAACTGGAATTAGGAATGGTAGTTAGCCTCCATGTGGGTGCTGGGAATCAAACCTGGATCCTCTGCAAGAGCAACTAGTGATCTTAACCAACAAGCCATCTCTCCAGCCCCTAGAGATGTAATTGTAAGGGTACTATGGATGTACTTGTAAGGGTAGTAGGTATGGTGGAATATGCCTTTAGTCCCAGCTCCCAAGAGGCTGAGGCAGGAAGATTATGAATTTGAGGCTAGTCTGGGCTACCTAACAAAACCCTACCTTAACAGAGCAAAACAAGGAAACAGAATAGGCAACTGGACATGGGATTTCCATTTTTCTGAAACAAGGCTATCAGTTAACAAAGAAAGTCCAATATATGTCTGCGGCTTTGTTTTTTGTTCTTGTTTAGTTTTGTTTTTATGTTAAGTTTAGTTTGATCTAGGATTTATGATCCTCCTGTCTCAGCCTTCTGGATGCTAGGGTTATAGTTAGGGACCACTATACCTGGCTTATATACTATGCTGTATTATAGCATATTGTGATTTTATAAATCTGAATGAAAACTAAAGAGAGAAAAGAAAGCATTAACACTTCAGAGACGGAAAGGCCTTAAATGGAACTTGAGGACCTAACTTGATTACTTTGCTAAGATAGAGAGGGTACTTTAGAAAAAGAACTTAAAAGGACCAAGGATAAAGTGCAGGAAAGCTTGGGAATCTACAGAAGACCTTCTGAAGATTGGGTAGGCAAGATTTCCTTTTTCTATGCCATGCAAAGGAACAGAATGTCACAGAACCAAAGTTCCACCTTATGTACCTCTGCACAGAATTGAATAGTTACTTGAACTCATTGAATTGTGAATGTTATGAATGAATTTTATATTCATTGAGTTTGAGTGACTGAGAAACCACTTGCATTTATATTTGTGTTTAGTTTTAGAATATGGTGTTTGCTTATGTAAATTCTCATTCAAAATACACTTTTTGGTTGTGACCCTTTAGTCTTTTTTTTTTTTTTTTTTTTTTTTTGTCCTATTCATATGTACTAGTGGTCTCCCTGTAGTCCCAGCTTGTCCTAGAACTCACTCTTGTAGACCAGCTGGCCTGAACTCACAAAGATCCCTGCCTCTGCCTCCAATGCTAGGTTAAAGGTGTGCGCCACCACGCCCGGCTGTGACCCTTAGTCTTTAAAACTTGCTATGCTACCTCTCCTGTCCCACTCAAAATATAAGTGTATTACCTGCATGTAAGTGCACCTGTGTCGTGCAATGCCCGCAGAGGTCAGAATAAGGCCTTGGATTCCTCTAGAACTGGAGTTATGGGTGGTTGTTACTGCCATGTAGGCGCTGGGGCTTGAATCTGGGTTTTCTGTGAGAGCAGCCTGTGGCTGGGCATGGTGGCACACGCCTTTAATCCTAATACTTGGGAGGCAGAGGCAGGCGAATCTCTGTGAATTCAAGGCCAGCCTGGTCTACAGAGTGAGTTCCAGGACAGCTGGGACTACAGGGAGACCCTGTTTCAAAAGACCAAAAAAAAAAAAAAAAAAGAAGAGGAGCGCCTGTTTCTGTGTCTTTAATCACTGAGCGATCCTCCAGCCCTCAAATTTTATTTATTTATTTATTTATTTATTTGATTTTTTATTTATTTAATTTTTTTGAACTTTGGGGTGGGGGGCAGGGTGGGGACACGGGTCAGATTTGTATAGTAACATAGTTTTTAAAAGAGGGAACCTGGCTCCAAAATTACCTCTTTTCCTTTTTTTTTTTGGGGGGGGTCTTTTTGAGACAGGTCTCCCTGTTCCCCTAGTTGTCCTGAAACTCACTCTGTAGAACCAGGCTGGCCTTGAACTCACAAAGATCCGCCTGCCTCTGCCTCCAGAGTGCTAGGATTAAAGGCATGCGCCACCACGCCCCGGCTACATCTTTTTTTTTTTTTTTTTTTTTTTATTATTTTTATTTCTTTATTTATCATATACTTTTAAAATTTTTATTTATTTTTGTATATGTACGAATTGTACTTCTGCAGTAGGTTTGTGCACCCGTGTCATGCGTGCTGTGGAGGTCAGAAGAGGGGTTGTCAGATCCCCTGGAACTGGAAGTCAAAGATGGTTTTCAGCCGCCATGTGGGGCTGGGGATCAAACCCGGGTCTTCTGCAGAGCAGTTGGCGCTCTAACCGCTTATTAGGCCACTCTCCAGCCCACAAAATGAGTTTTTTGTTTTGTTTTGTTTTGTTTTTTTGGTCTTTTTTGAGACAGGGTCTCCCTGTAGCTCCGGCTGTCCTGGAACTCACTATGTAGACCAGGCTGGCCTTGAAACAAAATGAGTTTTTAAAACTTTTATAGAACCATGGTGACACACACCTTTGATCCTGGCACTTGGGAGGCAGAGGCAGGCAGATCTCCGTGAGTTCAAAGCCAGCCTTGTCTACATAGCAAGTTCCAGGCTAGCTGGGACAACAGGGATACCTTGTCTTAAAAAAGACCAAAAATGATTGATAGAGCAATTTGTGAATTTTTTACTATTTAATAATATATATTTCATATCACATTATTTACAAAATTATATCCTTGTGAAGAATTTACAAATACTTTAAGCAAGCATTAATATGTTTTTTCTTATGATGCCCAGTTTTGGGCATTTATACTGAAATTCCTGCCTTTGAAGCATTGTTGTTTTATGTATTCAGTATACTTTGTAAATACTATACCTAATGAAGTCTAGTTTTGCAGTTTACAGGTAATAAAGCATTGGAAAATTGAATCTAATAATAAATATTCTAGACAATTGCTCATTCTTCCAAGTCTCATCACTTTAAAAAATCATTAGAGAACATTTCTATCATTAGAAGTCTAAAGGAAGGAACAATGTGGGTTTTAGAATTATCTTTACTCAAAACCACTCTTACTTATTGGTTATTTTACATTTGAGTAGATTATCTTTTATTAGATTTTTATATTTCAAATTACATTTATTTATTGTGTATGTGCCTGTGCATGCATACATATGTCAGGCGTAACTGTGACGTTCAGAGGGCAATTTGCAGAAATCAGTTTACTCCTTTAATCATGTGGATCTAAGGGATCAAATCCAGGTTCTCAGTTTTGGTGACAGGTGCCTCTACCTGTTGTGCCATCTTGCTGGCCCTTACCTGTTTTTTTTTTTTTTTTTAAGAAAAAAAAATATTTTTATTTTATGTGTATGAGTGTATTGTTTGCATGTATGTAGGTGCACCCATGTCATGCATTGCCTGCTGAGGTCAGAAGATAGTGTTGGATCCCCTGGAGGTGGAGTTAGGACAGTTGTTAGCTGCTATATGGGTGCTAGGAATCAAACCTAGGTCCTCTGCAAGAACAGGTAGTGTTCTTATGAGCAGAACCATCTCTCCAGCCTACTCGTATTTGTTTGTTTGTTTGTTTGTTTGTTTTTGGTCCTTTTTTTTGAGTCAGGGTCTGCCTGTAGCCCCAGCTACTCTGAAACTCAGAGATTTGCCTGCCTCTCCCTCCTGAGGGCTGGGATTAAAGGCGTGTGCCACCAAGCCCAACTGTTTTTGTTTTTTTAAGACACATCTCACTCTGTAGCTCAGGTTGTCCTGGAACTCACTATGTAGCCCAGGCTGCCTTCAAACTCCTGCAGATCTTCCTGCATCAGCCTCCATAATGCAATATTTTGACCTGCTTGCCTTATCTATAAAACAAAAAGCATTGTTACTAGAATTAATAATTTGAAAAATATAACATGTTGCCTGAGATGTTTAATAGTTAAGTTCATTTTTATTATTAATATAATTAAAAATAGTGTAATAAGGTATGCTCACCAGAGAAACCACTCAAACACAAAATAATGCCAAAAGAAAGTCTTTATAGCCAGCTGGCAACCACACACTGGGCATCTAGTCCCAGGTGTAGCTCCAAGCAGTTTTTGTGAGGAGCTTTTATGCAGAAAAATGGTATCTAGGGCTGAAAAGTTTAAGTTCCCAAGCTTAGAGGTGGAAAGCTCCTCTAACAATTCCTATTCTATAGGAGCAGACCAAGCAGAAAGTACAGAAGCCATAAATCTCCAGTTACCAAAAGCTACCAGGTGCATATTGACCTGTTCTCAAGCTCCTGAGTCAAACTTCCCTATTTCCATACAAAGTTAAGCTTTAACTACTGGGTTCAGCTGGGGCTTTAATATGGTGTAGCTGTGGTTAGTCTTGAGGTGCCTCATCACAATTGCTTTTTATTTTTTGGTCTTTTTGAGACAGGGTCTCCCTGTAGCCTCAGCTGTCCTGGAACTCAATCTATAGACCAGGCTGGCCTTGAACTCACAGAGATCCACCTGCCTCTGCCTCCCAAGTGTTAGGGTTAAAGGTGTGCACCACCACGCCTGGCCACAATTGCTTTTTAAATTTTATTTTTATGTGTACAAACATTTTGCTCATATGCATTTAAATGCACCTGTGAATGCAGTGCCATGGATTTCAGAAGAGAGTGTTGGATCCCCTGGAACTGGAATTAAGAATGATTGTTATCTGCCACATGGGCTGGAACTCAAACCTGGGTCCTAAGCCAGGCATAGTGGTTCTCACCTTTAATCCCAGCACTCCAGAGGCAGAGGCAGGCGGCTCTTTGTGAGTTCAAGGTCAGCCTGGTCTACATAGTGAGTTCTAGGCCAGCTCCCGCTACAGGGAGACCCTGTCTCAAAACACCAAACCAAACCAAACAAACCTGGGTCCTCTGCAAGAGCAGCCATTGTTGTTAAGCACTGAGCCATCTCTCCAAGCCCCCAAAGTAGCTTTTTGTTATTTTTTCTTAAATTTTTTTTGTTTTTATTTTTATGTATATGAGTATTATGCCTGCATGTACGGAAGTGCACGTATGTCATGCAGTGCCCATGGAGGAAAGAAGAGGGTGTTAGATCCCCGGAACTGGAGTTACAGAGTATTGTTACCTAACATGTAGGTACTAGGATTTGAACCTGGGTTTTCTGCAGAAACTATCAGTGTTCTTAACCACCAACCCATCTCTCCAGCCCCCAGAGTAGCTTTTTTTAAATGAAAAGCTAGTTTACATGATTTAACTTACCTTATTACTTTTCCTTTTTTCCTATTTGATTATCTTTATTTTTTAAAGTATTTTATTTTTAGAATTTCATACATTATTTCTGCCTCTCCTACTCCCCTTCCTACGCCTTCCACCTTTAGATGAGGTTTTTTTTTTTTATGTGTATGAATGTACTGTCTACATGTATATTTGTGCACCCATGTCGTGCAAAGCCACGGAGGTCAGAAGAGGGTGTCGGATTCCCCCGGAACTGGAGTTCTCCTGGAATTGGAGTTACGGACGGTTCTTAGCTGCCATGTGGGTGCTGGGGATCGAACCCGGGTCCTGTGCAAGAGCAGTCGGTGCTCTTAACCACTAGGCCATCTCTCCAGCCCCATCTTTAGATGAGTTTTGAATTGAAGTACTCTGGTTGTCAGGCTTGGAGTGCAAGCACTTTACCTGCAGAGCACTCTTGTCCTTTGATACCTCAAAGATAGCATATTGTAGATATGTGTAATTGATGTGTCAGAATAAACTCAGAATTCTGAGTTCCTTTTATTCTCTTGCTCTTCTGTGGTCCTCTCTGTGGTCCTCTCCTTTCTTACCACACTAGATTCTTCTCTGTATCCACATTTGACTTTTTATCTGTTTTCTTCCCCAGCTTGTCTTTCTTTGTTTTAGTTTGTTGAGATAAGATCTTACTACATAGTCCTGGCTGGCTTGGGACTTGCGGAGATCCACCATCTCCCATATTGTAGAACATAGCTTTTTTTTTTTTTTAATTTTTGTATGTGTATGAATGTACTGTCTGCATGTAGGTGTGTGCACCCGTGTCGTGCAATGCCGCGGAGATCAGAAGAGGGCATCGGATTCCCCTGGAACTGGAGTTAAAGACAGTTCTCAGCTGCCATGTGGGTGTAGGGGATCGAACCCTGGTCCTCTGCAAGAACAGTTGGTGCTCTTAATTGCTAGGCCATCTCTCCAGCCCCTGGAACATAGCTTTTTGCCCTCTCTCTTCTGTAAAGTCTACCATGAGCAGTTTTCTGTCTGTGGACTTCAAGTCCATTACATGTTACTAACCTGAGTTGTACAAGGAAAAGCAGTGGAGAAAACACTGGTGTGACAGCATTTCATTCCTAATCACTGTGTCTGTAGACAGGTATTTATTGATACCTGAAGATTAGAGGCACCACACACTTGAGAAACAAGGAAACCAATGTCCTTTTTGTTGTTGTTTTTATTTATTTTTTATTTTTATTTTTTTTAAATTTTATTTATTTCTGTATGTATATGAATGTATTGTCTGCATGTAAGTCTGTGCACCCGTGTCGTGCAATGCCGCGGAGGTCAGAAGAGGGTCTCGGACTCCCCTGGAACTGGAGTTCTCCTGGAATTGGAGTTTCAGACGGCTCTTGGCCGCCATGTGGGTGCTGGGGATCGAACCCGGTCCTCTGCAAGAGCGGTCGGCGCTCTTAACCTCTAGGCCATGTCTCCAGCCCTTGTTGTTGTTTTTAAAAGAAACAGTTTTAAAAACCTTTAAAATTGGGGTGGGAAAGATGGCTCAGCATTTAGGAGCATTGCTGCTCTTTCACATGGCAGCTCACAGCCATCTATAACTGTAGCTCTAGGGGATCTAACATCTTCTGGCCTCCATGGTACCAGTCACTCATGTAGTGCTCATTCATACATGGAGGCAAAACACTTACACAATGAAATAAACTACATAACTCTTTTAAAAAGATTTTTTTTTTTTCTTGGTCGTTTTTGAGACAGGGTCTCCCTATTAGCCCCAGCTGGTCTGGAGCTCACTATGTCAATCAGGCTGACCTTGAACTCACATCGATACACCTGCCTCTGCCTCCCTAGTGCTGTGATTAAAGGCTCACACAACCATGCCCACCATTTAAAAAGAAACTTTAAAAAAAATCACAAAGAACTGGATGAGGATTGATTCATACCTTTTTGTTTTTGCTATCATGGTGCATTTGAGTTTAGTATAATTTGCACTCAATATCTCTATGGGTGACAACTGTATCACCGAAGTCTAAAAGTTTGTTAATAGGATATAATAGAGTAATATTTTATGTATTAATATTTCTTTTTTTAATTTTTGTGTATGAATGTATTGTCTGCATGTGTGTAAGTGCACCCGTGTCATGCAGTGCCCACGGAATCAGAAGAAGGTGTCAGATTCCCCCGGGACTGGAGTTATAGACAGCTGTTAGCTGCCATGTGGGTGCTGGGAATCAAACCCCGGTCCTCTGCAAGAGCAGTCAGCACTCTCACCCGTTGAGCCATCTTTCCAGCCCCATATATTAACGTTTCTAAAACTTTCTCAGTCACCAGTGATGCAGTCTGTAAATTTAAGAAGTTATTCTTATGTTTGAGCTATATAGACTTGATATTACTTCATTATCTTTGTACATTTTTTTACTGTAGGAAATTGCAGATAAAGATGGAAACAATAAAGTGCTGTCTTTCACTATCCCTTCCTTATCCAAGCCTTCAATATATCATGAGGTAAGTAATGTTAGAAAGTGGAATTGCTTAAAATTATGTTGAGAAGGCGATTTTAAAAAAATCACTTTTTTGTAAGAGGTAAATATATATATATATATATACATATATATATATATATATGTATATATATATACACACACACACATATATATGCACCTTTTTTTTGGTGTTTTTGAGACAGGGTCTACCTGTAGCCCCGCTTATAACTCACTTTGTAGACCAGACTGGCCTTGAATTCACAGAGACCCACCTGCCTCTGCCTCCCAAGTGCTGGGACTAAGGTTCTGTGTCACCATGCCCAGCTACCAGAGGTAAATATTCTTAATAATTTGTTTTGTTTCATTTTTGAGACATGGTCTTACGTAGCCCAGGGTGGCCTCAAACTCACTATGTAGTTAAAGGGTGACCTTGAACTCCTGATCCTGTCACTACCTTCCCAGTGTTAGAATTACAGGTATGAACCACCTTGCAGGAGCCCTAATACATATTGGTTTTTTTTTAATGTTATTTTTATTTTTTATGTGTTTTGAGTGTATTGCCTACATGTATCAAAGTCTACTACCAGAGGTCAGAAGAGGGTGTTGGATCCTCTGGAACTGGAGTTAAGGACAGTTGTTAGCACCATGTAGGCGCTGGAAGTCTCCAAAATCAGCCAGTGCTCTATTGCTGAGCCATCTCTAATGAACCAGCCCCCCCAACACATAGTCTTAAAAATAGATATTGGGTCAGCAAGATGGCTGGCTTGATGGGTAAAGGTATGTGTTGCCAAGTCTGACTGAATTTCATCCCTGGAACCTACATGGTAAATATAGAGAACTAATTCACACAAATTGTCCTCTGACTTTCACATGTGAGTGTGTGTGTTCACATGCATTTTAATTAACAGATCAACAAAAATCTAATCAAACTTTTTAAAGTAAATGTTACCTGTAATGTAAGACCTGTGTCAAGAAAATTAGGAAGTATTTAATGGAAAACTTTCCTCAAATTCTTACTCATTTATTTTTCCCCACCACTATCATTTTTAACTTAATTATTTTTTAATGAATTTTCAATTTTTTTCTTCTTTCATATTGCTAAGTAATTATCTTTATTAGCTTGATTCATTTTTATTCTTTTTAAAAATTTTTATTTATTCATGTATATGAATGTACTGTCTGCATGTAGGTTTGTGCACCCATGTTGTGCAATGCCACGGAGGTCAGAAGAGGGTGTCAGATTCCCCTGAAACTGGAGTTCTCCTAGAATTGGAGTTACAGACGGTTCTCAGCCGCCATGTGGGTGCTGGGGATCGAACCCAGGTCCTCCGCAAGGGCAGTCGTTGCTCTTAACCACTAGGCCATCTCTCCAGCCCTCATTTTTATTCTTTAGGAAAATGACTTCTTATAAGAACATTAATAGTCTATTGTATTTCAGTGCAAATGAGTCTAGTTGACCCAAACTAGCTGTTAAATAACATACTTGATTTGTTTGTGTTTATTTGGTTAAAGAATGTGAGAACACTCATGATTATATAGGTAAATGTTGCTTGTTAAACTAAATTATTTCTTCCTGCTATCTTCAAGAAAAATCCAATAAGGAAATGTGTTATAATTAACCTTTTGGTTTGTCATGACCTTTGATGCATAAATTTCTAAAGAAAACATTTAAATAAATTTATTCTAAAAGTTATATTCCATTTTCAATGCACAGTATCCTGTCCATCTCATAGCTCAATGCAGCTATTAATTTTAGTTATTAGTTCTCCTGGGACTTTATTCTGTGTTAGAAGTAGTGTGTCTCGGGCTGGAGAGATGGCCTAGCGGTTAAGAGTGCCGACCGCTCGTGCAGAGGACCCGGGTTCGATCCCCAGCATCCACATGGCAGCCGAGAACCGTCTGAAACTCCAATTCCAGGAGAACTCCAGTTCCGGGGAATCCGACACCCTCTTCTGACCTCTGCGGCATTGCATGACACGGGTGCACAGACTTGCATGCAGACAGTGCATTCATGCACATACAGAGATAAATAAAATTAATAAAAAAATTTTTTTTGAAAGAAAAAAAAGTAGTGTGTCTCCAATTTAACCAGGACTCATTTTTAGCATAGAATACTTCTGAGTAATATAGTAGATTTTAATTAGGTTCTTTGTATCATGTTATGAAATAAATGGATGATAATGAAACATTAATAACTAGATAGTCCTTCTAACTTAAAAAATATAAAATCATGCCTGGTGTGGTCATACACGCCTTTAATCCCAGCACTTGGGAGGCAGAGGCAGGCGGATCTCTATGAATTCAAGGTCGCCTGGTCTACATAGTGAGTTCCAGGACAGCTGGGACTATGGGGAAACCCTGTCTCAAAAAAGACCCTCCCTCCCCCAAATGAAATCATTTCTGTAAGTATAAAAGAGACTTTTTTTTTAACAATAGCATTTGTTTTATTTTATTTTATTATTTTTTTTTCATGTTCCTTCTTATATGTATCAAAACTCATACTGAATGAGTTCTGAGTTGCAAAAGAGGACTTAATTTTGCACCTGTCCATCATGCCTTGTTTTATATAATAATACATAGTTGTGTTCTGGAATACAAACAAATGTAAATATGTTTAAACTTTGGTATTCACAGAAGCTTTTCTTACTCTTTCCTAAATATGGAATCATTCCATATATTTCAAAAATGAACTGATAGGCTGGGCGTGGTTGCACACACTTTTAATCTCAGTACTCAGGTAGAGACAAGTGCATCTCTGTGAGTTCAGGGCCAACTTGGCCTACATAGTTCCAGACCACCCCGGGCTATACAGTGAGACCCTGTCCCAAAAAAGCAAAATAAAATAAAGTGATATGTTATATACATAATTTCCAAAAGATGTGGAATGATATTGAAGAACAGAAATTTTTTTTAAACTTTTCATTTAATTTTTGTGATTTTTCATACAGTATAATTTGATGGGTATTTAGATCTCCTCCCTCTCGCTGCCCCTTGCCCACTTCAGTACACTCCACTATATATACAAAAAGTATGGAATGCTTCACAAATTGTGTGTCATCTTTGTGCAGGGTCATGCTAATTTTCTCTGTAAGGACAGAATTTTTTAAGAGAAAATTATTTAAAACTACATTTTATTTAAATAAGATTAAATATGATTACAGGACACAGATTTTACTTTGTTTGGGGGACATTGTCTCATGCTATATCTTATCTTCTGCAGCCCTCAACAATTGGATCCATGGCTTTGACAGAAGGGGCATTGTGTCAACATGATCTCATCAGAGTTGTTTATAGTGATCTCCATCCTCAGAGAGAAACATTCACTGCACAAAACCGGTAATGGTAAAAAATATACAACAATAATTTTGAATTTATGTTTAATGATAGCTAGTTCTGTCAGTTCTAGTTTGACATGAGAAGTATCCAAAATTAAATACATCATACTGGTAAAATATATACAGATCAGGCATTCCCTAATCTGAAAAATCATAAATCTGAAATATTCATAAAGTTGAAATTTTCTGGGCACCAGAATGACATCACCAGTCACACCCAACCTGTGTGAGTGGTACACAGATAAAATTCAAGTGCATTAAAATATATAAAATTGCCAGGCGTGGTGGCGCACGCCTTTAATCCTAGCACTTGGGAGGCAGAGGCAGGCGGATCTTTGTGAGTTCAAGGCCAGCCTGGTCTACAGAGTGAGTTCCAGGACAGCTGGGACTACAGGGAGACCCTGTCTCAAAAAACCAAAANAAAAAAAAAAAAAAAAAAAAAAGATACAGTCCCAAGATAGCAATTATGATGATTTGGGTGGTAAAATTAGGGGCAATATCCACAAATGCCAGCTTGTTTAATAATTTGTTGACTCTTACAACTCACTGTAAACTGTTTTATTTGGTTCTGGTTTGTTATAGGAAACTGATAGAGATTAAAATAAGTTAAAGCAGGGTTGGTACACACCTATAGTCCCAACACTTGGGAAACTAAGATAGTAAGGTTGTGAGTTTGAGGCCTAAACTCTGTAACAAGCTTAAGACCAGTCTGTATATCATGAGGCCCTGTCTCAGAAAACTGAAAATGAAAGAACAGAGGAGGACTACAGTGGTTGAAACCCTTCATTCAGCATGGGATGGGAGGGGTAGAGTTGCTGCAAAACAGCCAGAGGAAGAAATTAATAGGGAAAAGTAATGATAGGAGGATTCTAAACACAACACCCCCCCCACACACACACACACAAACATACCTCCCTGCCAGCCTTTTCAGTGATGTCAGGGTATAGTGCTCTTCCAAACATCAATGCATAACATGAGCATTGCTCTGTAAAGAAGCTCTCCCAAGCTTTGGTTTCCAGATTTTTATCATTTATTTATCTATTTGTTTGTCTGTTTGTTTGTTTTGTCTTTTCGAGACATGGTCTCCCTGTAGCCCCAGCTGTTCTGGAATTCACTCTGTAGACCAGACTGGCCTTGAACTCACAAAGATCCACCTGCCTCTGCCTCTGCTAGGATTAAAGGCATGCGCCACCACGCCCAGAAAAACCATTTTTTTAAAATATTTTATGTGAATGAGTGTATTTCCTGCATGTATGTAAGTGCAACCATGTCATGTAATGTTCTTGGAGGTCAGAAGAATATAAGAACTGAAGTTATGGTTGTTAGCTGGGAACTGGACCCAGTTCCTCCATAAGAGCATCGGGTACAGTTAACCACTGAGCTATTTTTCCAGCCCTATATATTTATTTTTGAGGTTTCATTTTGTAGGCATGAATATTTAGATTAGTTGCCTGCATAGTTGATCTCAACCTCCAGATTAACTGATAGTGTGACCTGGATCTACCTCACACACAATCTTGCTTTTGTTTATGATAATACTAACCCCTATAAGTCAGGTATAGCATAAATTACTTCCTAAAAGCTAAAGCTAGACTTCCCCTTTGTGCAAGGCCAAATTACTTACTACAAAGGCTCTCCCTTGGTCTTTGGCCAAAAGCCTCTTGAGCAAAAACAAATATGTTCTTCTGCCATTTAAATTAAGTATAATATTTATAAGATAGTCAAGCTATTGTTAACAATATGCCTAACATGTGAAAGAGCCAATACAAGTAATAGATTTAAATAACTAGATTGTTTTACAAAACTACTACATGCAAATTAATATTTTTGTGCAAATTTGACCTTTTTTCTATCCCATTCTTTGATCTACCTTGTGTTAAACTTAAGCATAACTGTTTGTCATAGATTCTAGCAGATGGTTAGCATGCTACGTGAGTACTCTACCAACTGAGCTACAGCTGACATGGAATCATTTTTTTTAAACAATCTTATGATTTTTTAAAAGAGATTCATTTATTATTATTTATATGTATGTTTTACCTGCATGTATATTATGTGTACTGTGTATGCCTAGTGCCAATGGAGTTCAGAAGAGGATGTCAGATAACCTAAAACTGAAGTTACAAGCAATTTTGAGCTTCTATGTGGGTGCTGGGAACTGAACCCTAGTCCTCTGCATAAGAGCCCTTCTTAGGATATTTTTTTCTTTATTTTTTTATTGTACTTTTGTGCATTTCATACAACATTTCTTCATCAAATTTAGACGCATTCCTACTTCCATACCCCTCCACCTCTCCAGAGCTAGTGCACTCTGCCATACATGTCTTGCATCTTTTTCTCAAGTCTTTTAAAAAATTTTTAATGCAGAAGTTTACTGTTTCACTCAAATCTTTGTACAAGTCTTTTGTGTTGTTGTTGTTCCCTTTAATTTTATATTACTCCAAAATACACATGTATATACTTCACACATATGCCAAAATTATGACATCTGAAAATAAACTATAGGTTAATTCCAAAACATGTTTAGAGATTCACCTTTTAACAATACAGCTGCATGCAGGTATAAAAAATATTACTTTACGCCGGGCGTGGTGGCGCACGCCTTTAATCCTAGCACTTGGGAGGCAGAGGCAGGCGAATCTTTGTGAGTTCAAGGCCAGCCTGGTCTACAGAGTGAGTTCCAGGACAGCTGGGGCTACAGGGAGACCCTGTCTCGAAAAGACCAAAAAAAAAAAATATATTACTTTACATTCTTAAATTACATAGCAAGTCTATGTATGTTCAATATAGTTTTTTATAGTAGCATCAGGTATATTTTTACTCATAAAAATAAAAAAAAAAGTTACTCAGTTTGCCTTAACAAATAAGGATTTGGTGATTTGGTGCTAGGATCCAACAAATGAAGGATGACATACATTTGGTTTGTCTTTTCTGGTGCACTTGTTACTCCTTACATAATGGCTTCTACGTTCCATTCAATATCCATTTACCTGAAAATAAATTTCATGATGCCATGTTTACTTTTTTTTTTTTTTTTTTAAATTTTTTTTTATTAATTTTATTTTATTTTCTGTTATGTGTAGAATGTACTGTCTGCATGCAAGTCTGTGCACTCCAGTGTCGTGCAACGCGGCGGAGTTCAGAAGAGGGTCTCGGATCCCTGGAACTGGAAGTTCTCGACTGGAATTGGAGCTTCAAGACGGTTCTCAGCCGCCATGTGGGTGCTGGGATCGCACCCGGGTCCTCTGTAAAGAGCGGTCAGCCGCTTAACCAGGAATCCATCTCTCCAGCCCAGTTTCCTTTTTGTGTGTGTGATTTTTATTGGGGTTAATCATGGATGGCTGTCTTTCTTTACAAACTGCATAGAACTCCTTTGTGTAGATATTCCACATTTTCTTTATACAACATCATCAGTTGAGGGACACTCCGATTGCTTCCCACTCTTCACTATTGTGAAGAGAGCTGTTTTTTTTTTTTTTTTTTTTGTATTTTTTCCTTTTTTTTTTTCTCTTTTTTTTTTTTCTTTTCTCCTACTTAGGATGGTCTGGTGGTAAATACCCAGGAGAGGTATACTGGATCAAGGTGGTAGGTTTCATTTTGAGTTTTTTTTTTTTTTTAATTTTTATTTATTTTGTATGTGTAATGAAGTACACTTTGCATGTAGGTTTGTGCACATGTGTCCGTGCAATGCGCGGAGGTCAGTAAGAGGGTCTCATCCGGATTCCCCTGGAACTGGAGTTCTCACTGGAATTGGAGTTTACAGACGGTTCTTAGCCGCATGTGGGTGTGGGGNGTCTTTTTTTTTTTTTAATTTTATTTATTTTTGTATGTGTATGAATGTACTGTCTGCATGTAGGTTTGTGCACCTGTGTCGTGCAATGCCGCGGAGGTCAGAAGAGGGTCTCGGATTCCCCTGGAACTGGAGTTCTCCTGGAATTAGAGTTACAGACGGTTCTTAGCCGCCATGTGGGTGCTGGGGATCAAACCCGGGTCCTCAGCAAGAGCAGTCGGTGCTCTTAACCGCTAGGCTATCTCTCCAGCCCCCATTTTGAGTCTTATAAGAGTTCTCCACACTGCTCTCTATAGGGGATCCTTGAGTTTGCATTCCCACCAGCAGTGAATGGGTATTCCCCTTTCCCTACAACCTCTGCAGCATTTGGTATATTTTGTTTTCTTGATCATAGCCAGACTTACTGGGGTAAGATGAAATAATTTTTTTTCAACATTTTAATCTAGGCCTTCAATTTAATCTGAGTTCCTTGAATCTATTTTTTTTTTATTATTTTTTATGTATATGAATGTTCTGTCTGCATGTAGGTTGGTGCACCCACGTCATGCAATGCTGTAGAGGTCAGAATAGGGTGTTGGATTCCCCTGGAACTGGAGTTAAAGATGGTTCTTAGCCGCCATGTGGGTGCTGGGAATTGAACCCAGGTCCTCTGCAAGAGCAGTCAGTGCTCTTAACTACTGAGCCATCTCTCCAGACCCAAGATGAAATCTTAAAAGTGGTTTTAATTTACATTTACTTAATTATTAGTGACATTGAACACTTAAGATGTTTCTCAGCCATCTTTACTGCTTCATTTGTGAAGTCTCTGTTCAGCTCTTTACAGCATTTTTTGATTGGGTCATTTGTTTCCTTGCTCCTTTGTTTTTTGAGTAACTTATATATTCTGGATATTAGTCCTCTGTCACATGTATCCCAGGCGAACAAAGGTTTCCTCCCACTCTGTGGGTTTTCTCTTCACTTCTTTGATCATTTCTTTCGCTGTACTGAAGCTTTTGAGTTTAATGATGTCTCACATGTTGATTGTTGACCTTATTTCCTATACAGCTGTTGTCTGATTTAGAAAGTCTTCCTACCCCTATATCTTGTAGGTTACTTCCAATGTTTTCTTCTATCATTTTCAGAGTTTCAGGTTTCACATTGAGGTCTTTGATCCATTTGGAGTTGATTTTTGTACAGGATGAGAGGTGGGGGTTTAGTTTTAATCTTCTACAAGTGGTGATCCAGTTTTGCTAGCACCATTTGCTGAAGATGCTGTCTTTCCTCCATTGAGTCTTCTTGGCCCCTTTGTCAAATATGAGGTGGCTGAAATTGCATCTGCTCAAGTTTGGATCTTCAATTTTGTTCCGTTGATCTATGGATCTGTTTTTGTGCCAGTACCAGGCTGTTTTTATGACTATAGCCCTGTAATATAGTTTGAAGTCTGGTATAGTAATTCCCCACCCCCCACCCTGGCCCCCATTGCTTTTTTTGCTCAGGGTTGCTTTGGCTATTCAGGATCTTTTGTTTTTCCAAATGAATTTTAGGATGGTTTTTGTGGGGGCTTCCCTTCCCCCACCAGATCTCTCCGAGACTGTATTCAGCCATCGCACACCAGCCTCAGCCTCGTCTTGGGTGATCGGGCCTACTTAGGGTACTTGCTCTTCCAGCCTGTGGTGTTCCTATGGACCAGTTACCCTGTCCAAACAATGCATCGTAGTCTCCAGTTATGTTGGCCTGATTTGCACTCTTTCTAGCCTGCTGTATGCACTCATCCCAGTATAGGTCCTCCCATTGCAAGAAAAGCGGGCCTGGCAGAGAGGAACAGATAATGTCTCACCAGTCTTGGGGAGTATTGAGGGTGGCATGGAAACTGGCTAAGACAGACTTTGTCCATGGAACATGTACCCCGTCTTCTCAGACTGCTTGCCTTAACTCCTTGAGGTCTGCCTTATATGGATACCAGTTCAAGGGCCAGGGCCAGGGCCAGGCAGTGTAAGAATACTGGCCTCAGTATTCTTATCTCTTGCCCTACAGATTGTTGAGATACAATAAGGTATCTCAGGCACTTGGGGTGACAGTGGGCTTATCAGATATGCCAGGAGGGTCATAAGGAGGTGGGGGCTATAAAGGAATGAGTGGGGCTGGGGGGATGGGGGGAGGTTCTATCTTAAGACTGGACAGTTCCCTCTGGGTGTTTTCTATGGCTCACTCAAGGGAGGCTAAGTCTGACAGTGGGCAATCCTCAGGGCTGTCTTCATCAGAGTCCTCAGAAGAGGCCTCCATGCGAGCTTTAGGGTTGTCTTCTCTTTGCTCCCCTGGGGGTTTGACAGGGCCCATGCATTGTTGACTGGTAGCAACAATTGGAGGGGTGGGGGAATCCCCTCTTGGATTTCTGTATGGCCAGAAAGATAGGCTACCCAGGTCCAGGTCTCAGTGTCACATGGTCCCTGGAGGCCATCCATGGGCTATGTTTAGAGCCTCATCCCAGAAGGAGGAGGCCTCCCTTTGAGGCAGTTGGACCCCTCTATTCTTCAGTAATGCCCTAAACTCCCAGCCCTGGGGGTACCTCTGGTGTACAGGACCATTTCCCATTGATAGAGAAAGAAAGAGAAATGCCTATGTCCTAGGAGAACGTTCCCAGTGGCAAAGCCCTCTGGGGGATTCTACCTAGTCCATAGAGCAAGCTGACCTCAAATTTCAGAGAACTTCAACCACCCTAAGGGCTTTTAACTGGTCATTGAGTTAGTGGGTTTGACATGAAAAATGAGGTGTTCAAGACAGGAGGTTATTGCTGACACCCAGTCAGGTGGTCAGGGTCCAGTTAGAGGACTCAGGGTCTTCTGCCCACACCAAAGATTGACCTTGTGGGGCTGGAGAGATGGTCTAGCGGTTAAGAGCGCAGATCACTGACTGCTCTTGCACCTAGTGGATAAGAGCGCTGACTGCTCCTGCAGAGGACCCAGGTTCGATCTCCAGCACTCACATGGCGGCAGAGAACCATTTTTAACTCCAGTTCCAGGGGAATCTGACACCCTCCTCTGACCTCCACAGCACTGCACAACACGGATGCACAAACTGCATGCAGACAGTACATTCATACACATACAAAATAAATTTTAAAAATATTAAAAGCCGGGCGGGGTGGCACACACCTATAATCCTAGCACTGGGAGGCAGAGGCAGATGGATCTTTGTGAGTTCAAGACCAGCCTGGTCTGCAGAGTGAATTCCAGGACAGCTGGGGCTACAGGGAGACCCTGTCCTCGAAAAATATTAAAAAAAAAAAAAAAAAAAAAGATTGACCTTGGGTCAGAGAATGTCAGTTGCCCTATGCCTAACAGGTCCCATGCAATGACACAAACCAAAATTAAAAGACAAGAACCAGCCAGGCATGGTGCGCACAGCTTTAGTCCCAGCACTTAGGAGGCAAAGGCAGGCAGATCTCTTTGAGTTCAAGGCCAGCCTGGTCTACATAGTAAGTTTCAGGACAGCTGGAGCTACAGGGAGACCCTGTCTCAAAAAAGACCAAATAATAATAATAAAGATGATGATGATGATGATAATAATAATAATAATAATAATAATAGAAGACAAGAACCAGCCAGGCGTGTTGCACACACTTTTAATGCCAGCACTCTAGAGGCAGAGGCAGGCGGATCTCTGTGAGTTCAAGGCCAGCCTGGTCTACATAGCTAGCTCCAGGCCAGCTGGGACTAAAGGGAGACCCTATCTGAAAAAGACAGTACAATAACACACATACAAAAATAAATAAAATTAATAAAAAAAAAAAAAAAAAAAAAGATAACCCTATCTGAAAAAAAAAAAAAAAAAAAAAAAAGACAAGAACCAGCTGAACCTCAGAGCAGACTGGCAAAGGTTTACCTAGCCAGTGTCACTCAAAGGGGAGTACTCATGTACTCACCCTCTCCTGCTCTTCTTGAGAGAGCCCCATGTTTGGGCACCAGGTGCAGGGCTTCCCTTCCCTCATCTGTTTTCCCTTGAGACTCTGTTCAGACCATTGTGCGCCGGCCTCAGCCACGCCAAGCCAGGCAGGGAAGGAGAAAGAAAACTCGGGTCTTCTGAGCTGCAGCAAGTACAACAGGAAAAAAAAACACCCAGGAGACTGTCGGAGGCCAGCTAGTTTAATAAGGAAAGAGAATCATTTTTATAGCCAGTTAGGGGAAGGGGGCCTTGCTCAGTGGTGCCAAGGGAAAGGTAAGGGAAAGGCAGTTAGGGAGAGGGTGGGGCTGGGACTAATTCCTATGGCTGCAGGGTTGTGTGATTTTAGGAAGGCATTGTGGAAATGAGGAAACAGAAACTACTTGCTGGAACCTAATGCCTAAGGCCATGAGTGAGGGACCAACCTTGGAGGACAGAGATCTCCTCCCGCGTTCAAATGGCTGAACTGGAGACCTCGCGTTCAAATGGCTGAACTGGAGACCTCATGAAGAGGCTTCAGGGGTTTCAAGCCTTGCTCACTGTCTCAAGTGGGCACCAAGCCTTACATAATTCCTACAGTTTTTTCCTAAGTCTGTGAAGAAACTCATGAGGATTTTAATTGGGATTGCATTGAGTCTGTATATTACTTTGGGTAGGATGGTCATTTTTACTATTATAATTTTTCCAATCCATGAGCCTGGGCAGTCCTTCCATCTTCCGGTGTTTTGTTCAGTCTCCTCCTTCAAGGGTTTAAAATTTTCATTGTAGAGATGTTTGGCGTCTTTGGTCAAGTTTGTTGTTGTGAGGGTTTTTGGTTTTGTTTTGTTTTTTTAAGGCTACTTTGAATGGGAAGGTCTCTTTGTATTCCTTCTCCAATTGCTGTTTATTGGTATAAAGAAAGGCTACAGATTTTTCTAGGTTAATTTTGTATCCTGCTACTTTACTGAAACTATTAATAATTTCTAGGAGTTTTCTGGTGGATTTTGTTTTGTTTTGTTTGAGACAGGGTCTCCCTGTAGTCCCAGATGTCCTGGAACTCTCTGTAAACCAGGCTGGCCTTGAATTCACAGAGATCAGCCTGCCTCTGCCTTCTAAGTGCTGGGATTAAAGTTGTGTGCTCCCACACCCAGCTTCTGGTGGATTTTTTGGCATCCCTTAGGTAAACTATGTCACCTGCAAAAAGGTATAGTTTGACTTCTTTTCCAATTAGTACTCCTTTAATTTCCCTTTCTTGTCTTACTGCTCTAGCAAGCATTTCAAGCACTAAAAGAGTGGAGATGGAGACAGCCTTTCGGGTTCCCTTAAGGAGAATCCTTCTAATTTTTCCCCATTTAGAATGATATTGGCTGTGGGTTTGGTATATATATATGGCTTTTATTATATTGAGTAATGTTCCCTCCAATCCAGTTCCCTCTAGGACTTTAAACATGAAAGCATGTTGAATTTTATTGAAGGCCTTTTCCACATCAATTGAGCTGACCATGTGCTTTTTGTCTTTTAGTCTGTTTATATACTTTATGACATTTATTGATTTACATATGTTGAACTATCCCTGCATCTCTAGTATAAATACAACATGGTCATGACATATGCCTGAATGCAGTTTGCAAGTATTTTGTACACCTTTCTGATGTATGCCTAAATGCAGTTCGCAAGTATTTTGTTGAGAATTTTTGCATCTATGTTCATTAATGAAATGAGTCTATAGTTTTCTTTTTTGATTATATCTTTGCCTAGTATTAGAGTTGCTGGCTTCATAGAAGGAATTTGGGAGATTTCTCTCTGTTACTATCCTTTTGAATAATTTGAATAATAATGGTTGTATCTGAACTGACCAAATGGACCTAACAGACATCTACTGAATATTCCATCTGAACACCAAAGAATATACTTTCTATTCAGTACCCCATGAAACTTTCTCCAAAATCAACCAGATACTGTGACATAGAACAAACCTCAACAAATACAAAACTATTGAAATCATTCCATGCACTCTATCAGACCACAGTGCAGTAAATATCAATACCAGAAGAAGCCCTACAATCTACAAGAACTCATGGAGACTAAACAACACACCCCTGAAAAAAGAATGGGTCAAGGGAGAAACAAAGAAAAGCTGGGTGTGGTGGCACACGCCTTTAATCCTAGCACTTGGGAGGCAGAGGCAGGCGGATCTCTGTGAGTTCAAGACCAGCCAGGTCTACAGAATGAGCTCCAGGCCAGCTGGGACTAAAGGGAGACCCTGTCTCAAAAAATACCTAAATAAATAAATTAATTAATAAATAAAAGTATTCCTGGAACTAAATAAAAAGGACAACACAACAAAACCTATGGGCACTTTAAAAGAAGTTCTAAGAGAGAAATTTATAGCCCTAAGTGCCTACATTTAAAAACCATCAAAAAAATAGAAAGAGCACAAATAAATGACCTAATACTGTAACTAAAAACACTTCAAAGGCAACAACAAATGAATCCTAAACCAGACAGAGAAGATGAGGTACCAAAAATCAGAGCAGTGATCAATGAAATAGAAACAAAGAAAACAATACAAAGAATCAATGAATTCCAAGAGCTGGTTCTTTGAAAGGATAAATAAGATAGATAGACCTATTGGCCGGACTTGGTGGTGCACGCCTTTAATCCCAGTGCTTGGGAGGCAGAGGCAAGCAGATCTCTGTGAGTCAAGGCCAGCCTGGTTTACAGACTGAGTTCCAGGTAAACCAAAAGTAGGAAAGAGGAACTCCAAATCAGTAAAATCAAGCTGAAAAGGGAAACATCATAACAGATAACAATAAGATCCAGACAATCATATGAGAATACTTTACTTACCTATACTCTATTGAATTTGAAAACCTAAGCAAAATGAATGGTTATCTGAAATCATGGAAATCACCAAAGCTTAACCAAGAAGAGGCTGACAGCTTAAACAAACCCATAACATATGGGGAAATTGAAACAGTAATTCAAAACCTCCCTAAAGAAAAAGCCCAGGCCCAGATGGATTTATGGCAGAAGTCTATAAAACATTTAAGCTGGGCATGGTAGCGCACGCCTTTAATCCCATTGCTGGGGAGGCAGAGGCAGGTGGATCTCTCTGTGAGTTCAAGTCCAGCCTGGTCTACATAGCAAGGACTAAAGGGAGACCCTAAATTTTTTTGGTCAAAAAGACCAAAAAAGATTTTTTAAATAGGATATTTTTTTTTATTTATTTCTGTATGTGTATGAATGTACTGTCTGCATGCAAGTTTGTGCACCCATGTCGTGCAATGCCGCGGAGGTCAGAAGAGGGTCTCGGATTCCCCTGGAACTGGAATTCTCCTGGAATTGGAGTTTCAGACAGTTCTCGGCCGCCATGTGGGTGCTGGGGATCGAACCCGGGTCCTCTGTAAGAGCAGTTGGAGCTCTTAACCACTAGGCCATCTCTCCAGCCCTTAAATAGGATATTTTTAAGAATATTGGCCGGGCGTGGTGGCGCACACCTTTAATCCTAACACTTGGGAGGCAGAGGCAGGCGGATCTTTGTGAGTTCAAGGCCAGCCTGGTGTACAGAGTGAGCTCCAGGACAGCTGGGACTACAGGGAGACCCTGTCTCAAAAATACCAAAAAAAAAAAAAAAAAGAATATTAATAATATGCTTTCTTCAAAGTATTTTTTCTTTTTATATTAAAGTTTTGCTTTCACCAAATTTCCTTTAATTTTTCCTTTTCTTTCCTTTTACTTTGTCATCCATGTTAGTAGATTTCCTTAGATGCCTAATAAGCCCCTCCTGTACTTGAAAATAAAGGAAATAAAATGTAGAAGTTCTGACCATAGTGGTGGAATAATGGACTGTGAACTTCATTATAGTATGAACTCACTGGACCATTCAGTTGAGAACTTCTGTGAGTGTATCTTTAAGTCTCTGCTTTTAAAAGGAGAAAGAAAACTCTTCTAGTCCTTAAACTAGTAAGTTGGCTTGTGGCAGTCTACTGGTCAAGAGAGGAAAGAGAGCTTAGGTTCTGAATATTCAGTAAGGCATATTTTACAGGGCTGGAGAGATGGCTCAGTGGTTAGGGGCACTGGCTGCTCTTGCAGAGGACCCAGGTTTGATTCCCAGCACCCAAATGTTGGTTAGCAACTGAGCAACTGTTTGTAACTCCAATTCTAGGGGATCCAATGCCTTCTTCTGACTTCCACAGGCATTACATGACATTGGTACATTTACACACATGCAGACAATACACTCATACACATAAAATGATGATAACAACAAAATAATAATAACATAAAATAATTCTAATAAATAGAAAAGCAAAAGCATGTAAAACAGAATCAAAGAGACCATTCTAGAACTGAAAAATACAGTAACAGATAAAATATTCAATAGTTGAAGTCAACAGAACAAAAACAGAAGGAATGAAATAAAATACTAATGAGATTGAAGACAATTAATTTAACCCATTATAAAGAACAGACAGGGTCTAGACTGAAAGAACAAAAATTACAATAAAAAGATCTCAGGCATGTGGCACTATGCAAAAGGTGAAGAGGGACAGACCTCACAACCTTCACAAAATCAGCTCAAAGTGATCATAGATCTAAAAAAAAAAAAAAAAAAGTATATTTCACTTAGTCTTCCTCTTTTTCAATGTGCTGTCACCCCATAACCTTTCTCACACATGTTAGATCAACATTGTGGCTCTCAAGTAGAAGTTCTTATCCTTTGAGAAAATAAGTCTTCACTCTTACCTATATGTTAGAAGGAGACAGGATTTAAAGATATGATTACTTTCAAATAAGAATTTCAACCTAATTTAAAAAATATTTTATTATTTTATGTGTATGAGTGTTTTGCCTGCATGAATGTAAATGCACCATGTCCATGCAGTGCCCACAGAGGCCAGAAGACTATGTTGGATCCCCTGGCATTGGAATTAGGAACAGTTGTTAGCTGCCTTGTGGGGGTGAGAATCAAACCTGGGTCCTCTGAAAGAACAGCAAGGGCCACTTCTTCAGTCCTCAACTTAATTTTTTTTTTAATTTTATGTGTATGATTATTTTGTCTGCATTTATGTAAGTGTACCCATGCATCCAGTGCCCATGGAAGGAAGAAGATAATCTAAGAGCCCCTGGAACTGGAGTTAAGAATGGTTGTTAGCCGATGCATGGTGCTGGAAACTGAATCCAGGTCCTCTGCAAGAGCAGCCAATGTTCTTATGTGCTGAGTCATCTCTTCAGCTCCTCAGCTTAATTTTTAACTTTCACCAAAAAAAATGGCTATATACTAACACAAAAAGAATGAAAATGGTAACAGTTTTCATGTACATTTTATTGTCCATAGAAAGGTTTTTAGAAATACAACTTTCTTGGGTCCTGCCTCCAGATATTTTTTTTTTTTTTTTTTTTGCAGGGTTCTTATCCTCAGCGTTTAACCGCTGTGCTATACCCCAGCCTACCTCCAGATATTTTTAAGGATTCTGTGGATTCTGTCAGTCTGAGAATTTGTTTGTGGTATTGTTTTTGAACCAGTCTTGGTATAAGGATGCTATATATGAGAAATCATGAGGATTATTATTAAAGTATTGCTATACCATTCAGTAACTAAATTACTTACTGTAAGCCTATAGTAAAAATAATTGTAAATCATTTTCCATTATTTTTTCTAGGTTTGAAGTCCTGAGTTTTCTAATGTTATGCTATAATTCTGCTATTGTGTATATGCCTGCCTCGTCTTACCAATCTCTTTGTCAAATGGGCTCCAGGTGAGAAGAATGATTACTATTAGCTTTCATATTCATTGTTTTATTGGGGGAAATATTGAATATACTTTCTTTTTATTTCTGTTTTTTTCAATTTCTTGTCTTTTTTTAATGTATATGAGTGTACTGTCTGCATGTAAGTAAGTGCACCTGTGCCGTGCAGTGCTGGGGAGGTCAGAAGAGGGTGTCAGATTCCCCTGGAACTGGAGTTAAAGATGGTTATTAGCTGCCATGTGGGTGCTAGGAATTGAACCCAGGTCCTCTGCAAGAGCAGTTGGTGCTCTTGACTGCTGAGCCATCTCTCCAGCCCCTGAATATACTTTCTATGTCCAGCACTATTCTAACTTCTCATGATACAGCTATAAACTCATGGAGTTTACATTGCTATAGGAATGAAAATTATTTTGACATTAAATGGAATATTTCCTAGCTGAACAAGGCTTAGATCAGGTCACCTAAGGTTAGGATCATTTGGCTATATGCCTAATCATTCTCTGGATGTCATTTTTTATAAAACTTCCTGGGAAAAGCCTTAAGAATGTGACTCTTTTTTTTTTTTTGGTCTTTTTGAGACAGGGTCTCCCTGTAGCCTCAGCTGTCCTGGAACTCACTCTGTAGACCAGGCTGGCCTTGAACTCACAAAGATCCGCTTGCCTCTGCCTCCCAAGTGCTAGGATAGCTGGGGGTGGTGGCATGCCCCTTTAATCCCAACATTTGTGAGTCAGAGGCAGATGAATCTCTGAGTTCAAGATTAGCCTGGTCTCCATAGAGAGTTCCAGGCCAGCTATCAGCTTGGGCTGCAGGGAGACCCTGTCTCAAAAAGCCCCCCCACACACACACAAAAAGTGAGTTCTTAGGGCTGGAGAGCAGTGAAGAACACTGGCTGCCTTTACAAAGGACCAGGGTTCAGTTCCTAGCACCTACATGGCAAGTAACAACCCTCTGTAACTCCAGTTCTAGGAGATCTGATGATCTCTTCTGGGCTCCACAGGTATGTATGACATAGGTGTACTTACATACAGGCAAAACACTCATACACATTAATAAAAGGTAATAAATATTACGAAAGACAAAAATAAGAATATAAATCTTTTTCTTTATACATTTTTTTGTTTGTTTGAAACAGGGTGCCCAGACTAGCCTCAAAGTCCTGATCCTCTAGCCTTTGCTTCCCAAATGTTAGGATTATAGGCATGATCCTTTATACATTTTATAAATAATTATCTGTATTGGAGAAGATTACTATTAATGCCAAATATGTGTGTGATGGATAAAGGGATGTCCTCTGTGTGCCACAGATTATCATATTTTTTAAATGACAATTTCTGGTCACTTAAATAAGTTGGCTGAAATTTAAATTTCTACTATAGAAAAATATTTAATATAAATTAAAGTCATAGCTGGGTGTGGTGGTGTACCCCTTTAATCCCAGGACTCAGAATGCAGAGGCAAGCGGATCTCTGTGAGTTCAAGGCCTGTCTGGTCTACATAGTCAGTTCCAGGCCAGCTGAGACTAAAGTTAGACCTTGTCTCAAAAAGACAGAAAAAAAAAAAAGAGCTGGATATAGATAGAGGTTCATATCTGTAATCCCAGCACTACTATGGCAATGTTTGAGGAGGCTTGTGGATGTTGTGGATGATGCGCAGTGGCAGAAATAACATGGAAAGACCCTACATCAACACAGTTGCCACAAGTTTAGCAGCTTAAAACATCATACATTTATTATTTCATAGTTGCTATCAGTAGGAATGTAGATAGTGACCTGCCTGAGTCCTCTGTTTAGGTATCAATTTTTTAATGACTTATATAGCCCTGACTGGTTTAGAACATGCTATACAGGCTTGCCTCAAACTCACTGAGATCTCTCTGCCTCTACTTCCAAAGTGCTGGATGGAGTTAAAGGTTTACATCACCATATGTGGCACATTACAGATCTTTTAAGGCTACAGTAAAGACATCTGGAATTGTAATTTCATCTCAGCTTGATACCTGTTGGCAGAATTCTGTCCCTATAGTTGTAGGACTGTAGGCTTCCATATTTTGTTGGAATTATAAGTTCCTAAATTTAAGCTATTGGAGTCTGTTCTTTTTTTTTTTTTTTTTTTTTTTTTTTTTTTTTTGTAGTTTTTGTTTCCCGTGTAACCCAACTGTTTTGGGAACTCAACTAGTAGACCAGGCTGAGCCTGTGAACTCACAAGGAATCTGCCTGCCTCTGCCTCCTGAGTGCTGGGATTAAAGGCATGCACCACCACACTCAGCCTGTTCTCACTTTTGTGTCACATGGGCTTCCTAGCTTAGGCAGATGCAGGCGTTCTGGCCTATATAGCAAGTTCCAGGCCAGCCAGGGCTATATAGTGAGACCCTGTCTCAAAAGAACAAAAGTAGTCCCAGCACTCAGGAGGCAGAGGTAGGCAGATCTCTGTGAGATTGAGGCTAGCCTGGTCCACATAGTGACATCTAGGTGTGCTGAGACTAGGGAGACCCTATCAAAAACAAAACAAAAAACAAAACAAAAAACCCAATAAAACAAAGATTGCAGATTGAAAATTGCATTATATTGGTAAAATTATTGATACATGTCTATAATCTCATCGTTCAAGAAGCAGAAATGGTTACATAACAAATATGCATATTTCATGTTGCTTAAATAAAAGCACTAAAACATCAACTAAGTAATAATAACAGTGGCCTATTACAGTACTTTGAAATGTGTGTTTTAGGATTTATATACTGTATGCTGGGCGTGGTGCTGCACACCTTGGAGGCAGAGGCAGGCAGATTTCTGTGAGTTCAAGGCTAGCCTGGTCTACATAGAGAGTTCCAGGACAGCTGGGGCTGCAGGGACACCCTGTCTCAAAAAGACAAAAAAAAAAAAAAAAAAAAAGTATGTACTGTCTAGTGATTCATCGATACAATTGGGATGAATAAAAATTATGCATTTGTGCGTGTGAGAGAGAGAGAAGAGGAAAAAGACTGTCTGTGAAAGATGTTATTAACTGAGAAAAGTTCTACTTTTATTGATGTATTTCACCAGAATAGATTGTTGTATAAATAAAGACACGTTTTAAAAGAACAAAACAAAACTTTTATTGTCTTATGACTGTATCCTAAACTTAGAACATAAATTGGCATATATATCAATATTTGAGGAATGGATAACTGAATTTATGAAAGCAAACTATTATATTAGTCAGGAAATCACACATTAAACACTATATTTTCCTAGGGTTTGTGTGAGTGGGTTTCCACGACAACATGAGAAACAGTGGAAGGAACTCTGTGGGCGAATAGTATTGGATCCTGAATTTATGGTGCAACTTCTCACAGGAGTTTATTATGCCATGTAAGTAGGAGGAATATGAAATTGTATGAATCGTTCCTTATCAAACACAATATAGAATCTTTTGTTCCATGATAGACCTGTTACCTTATTTACCAGTTATAGTTTCTTTTCAATACTTTCAAAATAGCCAATTAGGGCTGGAGAGATGGCCTAGTGGTTAAGAGCAACAACTGCTCTTGCAGAGGACCCAGGTTTGATCCCCAGCACCTACAAGGCAGCTGAGAACCGTCTGTAACTTCAGTTCCAAGAGAACTCCAGTTCCAGGGGAATCCAACACCCTCTTCTGACCTCTGTAGCATTGCATGACACAGGCGCACAAACCTACATGCAGACAGTACATTCATACACATAAAAAATAAATAAAAATTAAAAAAAGCCAATTAATAATACAAATAGTCACTAAAATTAGAATCATCTTAGAAATCATTAGGATTTCTATGTAGAAAACTATTTATTTTATTTTATTTTATTTTATTTTATTTTTTGGTCTTTTCGCGAAAGGGTCTCCCTGTAGCCCCAGCTGTCCTGGAACTCACTCTGTAGACCAGGCTGGCCTTGAACTCACAAAGATCTGCCTGCCTCTGCCTCCCAAGTGCTAGGATTAAAGGCGTGTGCCAACACACCCAGCGAAAACTATTATTTTTATATAGTTCCTAATCCTTGTTCTCATGAATACTTCATTAAATAGATTGCTCTAAATAGGAGCAAACGGTAAAAAAAAAAAAAAAAGTAAAAATCAATTTATATAAACAAACATCTGTAAACTATACATACATTTGAAATCTTTATGATTTAAATGATTTAAATTTTTAAAAATTATTTTATATGTATGAGTGTTTTGCCTGCAGGCGTGTAAGTGCACCCTTGTGTGTAAGTGCTTGCAGAGGCCAGAAGAGGGTATTAGATCCCCTGGAACTAGAATTAAGGATGATTGTTAGCTGCCATGTGGGTGCTAGAAACCAAACCCAAGTCCTCTGTAGAGTAGCCAGTGCCCTTAACCACTGAGATATCTCTCCATTCCCTGAACTCTTCGTGATATTTTAACCAAAACAGTTTAGAAATGAGAGGATAAAAAAATCGATATCAAAGTCTTGATTTAAAGCCAACATAATGGACCTTAGAACTGGTTTTAAATATTTTATTATGTGTATGAGTGTTTTACCTGCACATATGTAAGTGCACCTATGTTGTGCACCACACTGGAGAGGCTAGAAGAGGGTATTGGATCCCTTAGAACCAGAGTTACAGGTGGTTGTTGGCTGCCATTTGGGTGCTGGGAATCAAACCCAGATCCTCAGGAAGAACAGCCAATGTTCTTAACTGCTGAGTCATCTCTTTAGCACCTCTTCTGCATTTTTTCTTAAAGTGCTGAAAATGAGATATATATGTTAAAATTATCTTTTCAACAGGTATAATGGACAGTGGGATCTTGGCCAGGAAGTACTTGATGACATCATTTATAGAGCTCAACTAGAACTCTTTTCCCAACCACTCTTGGTAAGTTAGTTATTCATATTCATTTTCTTTCTCTCTCTCTCTCTCTCTCTCTCTCTCTCTCTCTCTCTCTCTCAGAATAGAAATTTATTTAGGTCATAGTTCTAGAGGTGTATTGACTCTTTTACCTGTGCTATGAAATGGTCCTGTGGGGTAGAGGCCGGGGGAAGTGTTCAGATAAATTGAATAATTAAATGCTTTTAAATTCTTGGGGGCTGGAGAGATGGCCTAGTGGTTAAGAGCGCCGACCGCTCTTGCAGAGGACCCAGGTTCGATCCCCAGCACCCACATGGCGGCCGAGAACCATCTGAAACTCCAATTCCAGGAGAACTTCAGTTCCAGGGGAATCCGACACCCTCTTCTGACCTCCGCGGCATTGCACGACACGGGTGCACAGACTTGCATGCAGACAATACATTCATACACATACAGAAATAAATAAAATTAATTAAAAAAAAAAGAATAGAAATTCTTTAAGAACAGAGAAAAATAAGTTTGTGTGGTGCCTTACACTCAATACCAGCACATGGAAGTAGGACGTTTGCCACAAGTTTGAGACTGGCCTGCACTATAGAATGAATTCCAAGCTGGCCTAGACTATAGAATAAAAACCTGTTAATAACAGAGATAAAGAGAACACAGTTGGTTTTATTAATATTTATTTGTTTGTTTGTTTATTTATTTGTATTTTTTGGTCTTTTTGAGACAGGGTCTCTCTGTAGCCCCAGCTGTCCTGGAACTCACTCTGTAGACCAGGCTGGCCTTGAACTCACAGAGATCCACCTGCCTCTGCCTCCTGAGTGCTGGGATTAAAGGCATGGGCCACCTCTCCTGGTCCTTATTTATTATTTTTATGTTTATGAGCTTAATGCCTGCACCTATATTAGTTCACCTATGTCATGCAGTGCCTGTGGAGGTCAGAAGAGGGTGTTGGATTTCGCTGGAACTGGTGTTACAGATGGCCGATAGCCTCCATGTGGTTGCTGGGAATTGAACCCAGGTCCTCTGTAAAAACACCCCTTAACCATTGAGTCAGAGAGCACAGTTTTTTTAAAATATTTATTTAGATATTTAGAACAAGAAAGATTCTTTAAGGGCAAGTGAGATCTTTGTTTTGTTATTACGACCCAAACTAGGACAGCTTAGAAATGAAGTGGTCACTAAAAAGAGAATTTTTTCCCATATAAGCATTTAATTTAAATCATTACCTTTTTTTTTTGAGGTCTTGGTCTATTTATATGACGTTCAAGAAACTGACAACTAAATTATACATAAATAATTACATTATTAAATAAAGTAAGGAAACAATTAGGATAAAAGTAAGAAAAATCACCTCTGAGGAATTTCTGGGCCCAGAGGGGACCAGAAGCAGTGTAGACAGGCAGTCAAAACCACTAAGGACTCTGGGTTTTGAGTCTCCAAGAAAGGACCATGGCTCTGCCAGCATGTTGATTTTTAGCTCAGGGAGACCTGTGTTACAAAAGCAAAATTAATGTACAGAACACAAATAGAAAAATATTCTCTGTAGGCATGGAAAAGCCAAATTATAAACTTACTCTATTTATGAGATTCTTGCCTCCCAATAAATAAATGCTTAAAAATATAAGTCATCAATTAAAAGACACATATAGGGACCTGCGAGATCACTCACCAGATAAAGGCTCCTGCTGCCAAGCCTGATGACCTGAATTCAATCCCAGACCCCATATGGTAGAAGGAGAGAACTGACTATCCCAAGTAGTCCTCTGACTTCCACCTGTACTCCATGACACACCTGCATGTGCACAAACACAAAAGTAAATATAAAAACATAAGCTAAAAAAAAAAAAAAATGAAAACCAGCCCTGCATGTAAAGGCACTTGCTATGCAAGCCTGTCAACCTTAGTTCTGTCCCCAGAACCCATATAAATGTGGAAGGAGAGGGGCTGGAGAGATGGCTTAGTGGTTAAGAGCACTTGCTGTTCTTACATAATACCTGGATTTGGTTCCTAGCACCCACATGGCAGCTAACAATCATCTGTAACTCCAGTTCTAGGGGTTCCAACGTCCTTCTGTGGCCTCTGCAGGCACTGCAAGCATGTGTTACATTTATATACGTGCAAGCAAAACACTCATAAAATTAAAAAAAAATTTTTTTCAAGGCAAAACAAACTATTGGTTTTCTTCAGACACGTCTGGTATGACTTTAAGAAGGGCTCTCCTAGGTCCCCCTGATTGTCTTGTTTTCAGCCTGCTGCTGCTGGAGCTTTTAAGGCCTTTCTTTGGTTCTTCAGCTTTTGTACCACCTGGAAACCTAAATGCACAGAGCCTTCATGGCCAGGAAAGGATGAGAGACCTTTTTTGGAAATGCAGAGGGGGGAATGGTCTGTTCAATTTCTACCTCCCTGCATGTCCTCTCAAAGACCTATAGTAGTTGGTCCAGCAGAGGTTTTGAGTGTCTTTTTCCTTTGGTTGATGCTTATCTGCTTGATGGCATCTGTGAGCTTAGTCCTTTCAGTGTTTCTGGATTAATTTTTCATAATTGTGGATCTTGACTGTCAAGGCAACAATTCAAGGCTCCAAGGATCTGGTATCCTCAAGATTTTCTGTTGTCTTGCTCATTAACTATTCTTGCTTGATTTTTAGCTTCTATTTCTGGTTAGACATTTCCAAAGATAAGATTCTTTTCACATCAACCTTTTCCATATAGTTCTTACAGTCTTTGATGAATGTGGAAGGGGGTAGTTTATTGTGTTGCACTGGTTCTTGGACCTAGGAGAGCCCTTCTTAAAGTCACACTGTCCACAAGCAACGTATAGGAGGCTCGCAGCAGGGAGCCGAGGAGGCCAGCCAAGTGCCTGCCCCTGCAGTGCAGAGAGTGGAGGCTGCACCACTGCCTAGGCACAAACTGAACTCAGGGCCCACCACTCTGCCCACAGCATGGTGACTCCTGACCCTGTGGTCTATGCAGGGTTACATGGGCACTGCCATGATGGCCCAAGCTCCTAAATAAAATATTTTATTTAAATAAAATAAAGGTGAAAGAAGAGAACCAGTTGTATAAACCTGTCCTCTATCTCCAGATAGACACAGTTACATGGACCAGCACTACACACATGCACACTTGCACTCATATCACGCTGGTACCCACACATAGCAATAATTTTTTATTTATGGTTAAGGACTATTTAATTACAGTTTTAAAAATAAAACCCCAGGGTAAGCAAACTTGTAAGTCTTTTTCTTTTTCTTTTTTTTTCTTCTTTTGGTCTTTTGAGACAGGGTCTCCCTATAGTCCCAGGTGGCCTGGAACTCACTCTGTAGACCATGGTGGCCTTGAACTCACAGAGATCCGCCTGCCTCTGCCTCTGCCTCCCGAGTGCTGGGATTAAAGGCATGTGCCACCATGCCCCGCCTTATTTTTTCTTTTTTTAAGCCAGATTGAAGGTCAGACACATGATGGACTGGCAGTCACATGGCAGGGAGGAGAGCTTCAGAGGTAGAGTAACAAAGCCCAAAAATGTTGGGAAAGCACAAAGTATTAGGAAAAGACGTAGAAGAAAAAAGAAAGGTTATCCTACATATGAAAGATGAAACAAAATGCTAGTAGTTATCTAGATGACTTAACTGTATATATACCCTCTTATTTCATCCTTCCTTCCTTCCTTCCTCTTCTCCCTCCCTATGTAGCCCAGTCTAGCTTTGAACTTATAATCCTCCTGCCTTGGTCTCCCAAGTCCTGGGTTTACAGATGCCACCAGGTCTGGCTAGTTTTTGTTTCTTTCTAGTTACTAAGCTTTCTGTAGTGTTTTCATGACAATTAAAAAAAATTAAAAACTTTTTATACATTTTCTACTTCCCACTAGCTTTTTAAAAATTTTATTTATTTTTTTTCATATGTGTATGAATGTACTGTTTGCATGTAGGTTTGTGCACCATGTTGTGCAAATGCCGCGGAGGTCAGAAGAGGGTGTTGGATTCCCCTGGAACTGGAGTCAAAGATGGTTCTCAGCCACCATGTGGGTGCCAGGAATTGAATCCTGGTCCTCTGCAAGAGCAGTCAGCGCTCTTAACCACTGGGCCATCTCTCTAGCCCCGACTTCCCACTAGTTTTAAAGCCATTTTATTTATACCATTTTTTAAAAAGTTATGCTCGGGGGCTGGAGAGATGGCTCAGTGGTTAAGAGCATTGGCTAGTCTTGCAGAGGACCAGGTTCGATTCCCAGGACCCACATGGTGGCTAGCAACCATCCATAAATGCAGTTTCAGGGTATCTGATGCCATCTTCTGACCTCTGTGGGCATTGCATGGCATGGGTACACATGCAGGCAATGTACTCATAAAATACAAATAATAAATAAAATGTTTTTTAAAAAGTTAACTCAATATAAATACATTTTTCTCCTAGCTAAAAACTAAACAAAATGGAGAAACAAGCATCTTCTATATTTCTGATAAAGGCTAAATTTAGAGATTTAAGCTTACTTCTCTGGCTGGCCTTGAAATATCTTCCTAGAGAATGTCTGTAGATAGAGAAGATGTGCTTATCCAAGTTGTCCCCAGCTTGAGAATTCTCATTTAGGAGCAAAAAGTTCTGGGACAGGATGCCAGAAGTATTTAGGGAAAATTTCTCCTCATTGAAACAGAATAGAAAAAACCTAGTGTTTTATCACAGATTGTTTTTTGGTGTTTATCATATGAGAAAATAAAAACTTATTCTAACTTGTTTTATGCCTTGGTACAAATCCTAAACTTTTTTTGGAATGTTCTTTCTCTTTGAAACTCAGCAACTCAAGAAACCAGTGTGATGTGTAACTTACTTTTTTTAATTGTTTTATTTCTGTATGTGTATGAATGTACTGTCTGCATGTAGGTTTGTGCACCCATGTCGTGCAATGCCGTGGAGGTCGGAAGAGGGCATCGGATTCCCCTGGAACTGGAGTTAAAGACAGTTCTCAGCCGCCATGTGGGTGCTGGGAATTGAACCTGGGTCCTCTGCAAGAGAGTCGGCCCTCTTAACTGCTAGGTCATCTCTCCAGCCTGACTTACATTTTTTTAAAAAATAAGTTGTCGGGGCTGGAGAGATAGCCTAGCAGTTAAGAGCACCGATTACTCTTGCAGAGGACCTGGGTTCGATCCCCAGCACCCACATGGCTGCTAAGAACTGTCTGTAACTCCAATTCCAGGAGAACTCCAGTTCAAGGGGAATCCGAGACCCTCTTCTGACCTCCGCAGCATTGCATGACTCTGGTGCACAAACTACATGCAGACAGTACATTCATACACATACAAAAAGGAAAAAAAAAAGTTGTCAGCATGGGCATCGGGGTGGAGCGCACCTTTAATCCCAGCACTTGGGAGGCAGAGGCAGTGGGATCTCTGTGAGTTCAAGGCCAGTCTGGTCCACATAGTGAGTTTCAGGCCAGTAATGGCTACAGGGTAATCCTTTCTCAAAAAAAAATAATAATAATAATAATAACTTGTCATTTAAAAAGCCTGCTTTTGGCCAGGCGTGGTAGCGCTTTGCCTTTAATCCTAGCACTTGGGACACAGAGGCAGGCGGATCTTTGTGAGTTCAAGGCCAGCCTGGTCTACAGAGTGAGTTCCAGGACAGCTGGGGCTATAGGAAAACCCTGTCTCAAAAAGACACACCAAAATAAAAAGCCTGCTTTTGGAAAGAATATAGAGCATTGGAGATAAATTTTTTTGACACATTCATACTTTTTTTTTCTTTTTTTTGAGACAGGGTCTCCCTGTAGTCCGAGTTGTCCTGGAACTCATTATGTAGACCAGGATGGCCTTGAACTCACAGAGATCTCTCTGCCTCTGCCTCTGCCTCTGCCTCTGCCTCTGCCTCTGCCTCTGCCTCTGCCTCTGCCTCTGCCTCCCGATTGCTGGGATTAAAGATGTGCGCCACCACACCTGGCACAGTCATACTTTTTTATATAAGTTTATATGTTATACAAGTTATACATAGTCAAGAAATTATACAAATATGAACTATGGAATGGATTCAAATTTTACGTTGGTTGTAAATTTGTATGGACTTACATTTATCATTCTAGGTTGCCAATGCCATGAAAAACTCATTACCATTTGATGCACCTGATTCTTCACAAGAAGGCCAGAAAGTACTTAAAGTGGAAGTCACTCCAACAGTACCGAGGATTTCTCGGACTGCAATTACAACAGCTTCAATCCGTCGTCATAGATGGAGAAGAGAAGGCAAGTATAAAATTCCCAAAGTTTGCTCATGGTTTAAGCAAATTTATCAGTGTTTATGCAGAATATATTAATGGTTGATAGCCTAGTACTCTATATAGTTAAAGTAAAATTTTTACTTTTTAAAAAATGTTACTAGAAATGTGAATTGCTTAGTTCTTTTAATGTAAATATGTATATGCTTATAAAGTAGAAAGATATTAGACTGCTCTAGGAGTGTTAAAGTAAAACGTACTTAAATTTTGCCTTTTTCTCAAGTAGTAATAAAAATATATAGAAATGTTTCCTTAAGCCTATTAACTGGGGAAAAGGTGCATGTATGAGCATTGTGGGAGTAAACCATGTAACTGGTCAAACTAGCAGTATAATGCAAGGTTATCTGTAAAAGAATTCATTCTTATTTTTGGATTTTTATATTTGCTTTTTTTCCCTAAGTACTAAACCCAGCAATATTTTATAGATATGTGGTACTTAATAATCAATTTGTCTTGTGTAAGAGATATTGTCATTTTAATCCCTATTTTTCTGTCCTATTCATTTGCAAACCTCACATTGTTCATCTGCCTGATGTGCGTGCAAGCTATGCACACACATGTAACTATATAGATGGTATTCATGTTTATATCATATCCATATATACATTCTCTTATCTGCCTGGGTCAGAATGCTCAGAAAAGAATAGAGCAGCACAAAAGTACTAAAATTTTATATGTTGAATCCCAGATGGCTTTGACTTCTCAAACGAGGCTGACTCGAGTATTCCTGGCTCCCCGATCCAACACGGCTCCACTGACCTAGGGATCAAACGTGTGCAAGAGGGGGAGGTGCTGGTGCGCAGGACCCCTGAGCATGGCTCGCCGGAGCCCAACTCAGCAGCAGCCACAACAGAGGGTAGGACAGAGATGAGGAGGCAGAAGTCAGTGAGGCAGTTGCTGGAGAAGGATCCTGGCTCTCTATCCCCAAGCAGAGCATCTTTCCATTCTAGTGTGTGTTTCCACTCTCCCTGGGTGTACTAGCTCCTCTTTGCAAAGCACCCCTCTACCCATATGCGTAGCACCAGGTTAGGTACAATCTTTAGTTACCATTTGTGCTGGCCTGGAGTCTGCATCCCTGTGTAATCAAGCAACAGCTTGGCATGGCTACTAACAAAGCAGGGGACTGTGAAAAGGTCTGCAAATGCTTGGAAATTTTCATTACTGAGCATGTTTACTAACATTAGGAAAGAAAAAAGTGTATCCCATGGTCACGAGCCTTATTAGTCAACAGTAATGTGTACATATGATCATTTACTTAAGTGTGAAAAGAGTTTTAAAACATAAGCACATTTAAGAAGTTGAAGTGGAGCTGGTGTTTATGTTTTACTAGAGTCTCCAATTAATGTGAATGTCCAGTCTCTTTGACAGAGTATGCTGATATTGATTGGCTTCTCATAAACTGTAGATTAAGTTGTCCAGGTCCAACTACTGAATGACTGACATCTTTCCTCTGTAAATAAGCTATCCTGGCACATACTACGTTTTACAATTTCTTATAAACAATGGTTCTATAGCTCCCAAATGGAACTTAAATACGTTATTTAGAGATCAGATACCCTAATAGACCCTTGTTTCTATAATGTAGGTGTCTCAAACTAAGAGCCCTGTTCCTCCATCACTGTCTGTAAAAGAACACTTCTTTCTGATGGGAAAGTGTTTACCTGTTTTGCATGAAATGTCATATGAGTTAGCTTTGTGAAAGAGAACTGCAGCCAAATCATTTTTCATTACATACTATATTGCTACTGGAACCCATCACTGTAAAGCTTTTATGCTAACTTATAAATAAACCAGTTTTAAATGATTATTTTTTATTATTTTAAAGACTAAACATAAGTAATGTGTTTAACTTCTTCCTTAAGGAAATCTGTTGTTCTTTGGTATGTTAGAAATTTGAGCATGCTCAGTAAGAATCTTAAATCTACCCTCAGTTCCTTGCCCATTTGCCCAAACTGACCTTACTTCATTTAACAGTATTGCATGTGCTTGACCTAGTGAGTGACCCAGAGGTTGGTACTGTTTTAGAGATTTTCTTTAGATGGCTGTGGAAGATCTGGCCTTCCAATTTTGTCTTTATACATACATACATACATACATACATGCATGCATACATACATACATATATATATATATATATATATATGTATGTATGTATATATTTTTTCCCTAGCAATTAGTTGTATCTTGTTTAATGGACAAGAGGAGAATATTAGTAGATATGGGACCAGAGTGAACCCAAATTGAACAGCAGTTTGTTTCTCATTCTTGATGACTAAATGAGCCATTTGATATTTGTAACTATTGCTGGGATGTTGAGAGTATTCATCTTAAAGAAATAGTGCTATATTAACAGTCGAAATTCTAGCAAGTATGGCACTAATCTGAAGCATTGCTTCTGGTTCATTAATCTTATATTTTAAAAAAGGAACCAAAGTAGTGATTTCCCTTTAAAGTACTATTCAATTTTAGCATATCTCCTGTTATTGGTAAAATTCTAGTTTGGAGGAACGTACAGGGATATACAGGTAAAAGGAAAGTGAATGTGTTTGAGTATGTTTGAAAGTTCTTTTTAGGGGCTGGAGAGATAGCCTAGCAGTTAAGAGCACCGACTGCTCTTGCTGAGGACCCGGGTTCGATCCCCAGCACCCACATGGCGGCTAAGAACCATCTGTAACTCCAGTTCCAGGAGAACTCCAGTTCCAGGGGAATCCGAGACCCTCTTCTGACCTCCACGGCATTGCACGACACGGGTGCACAGACCTACATGCAGACAATACATTCATACACATACGAAAATAAATAAAATTAATAAAAAAGTTCTTTTAAAAAATATTTTATCTTTTAATCTAGATTAATCAATTTTAAATCAATATTAATAGATGTTGAATTTATTAGAAAGTCAACTGTGAAAAAAAAAGTCAATCAAAATCATTTTCAGTTATCTCTTCTTGGGATGGTGAATGTTACCACCCATGGAGAAAATTATATAGGGAAGCATGTTTTGAGATTCTTGCTTTTTTCTTTGGGGGATTTTTAACAGAAATATGAAAATTACTTAAAACCCATGAGAAATTTTGGTAATTCTGTAGTATACTGGAGCTTTTATATTACATGTATAATTTATTTTAAAAAAGAAAACCTGTTTTGTAGTTTAATGATTTTAAGTAGTATAATTTAAAAGGTATTTACTGAAGCCATCAAGATAGCCTATTGGGTAAAGGTGCTTGTTGTGCAAGCCTGATGAACTGAGTTCAGTCTCTGAAACTCATGTAAAGGTGGATGGAGAGGACCAACTCCACAAAATTGTCTTCTGACCTTACATACACACTTGTGGTACATACGCCCACATACACATCATGCTCAGACATAAATTAATACTAATAATTTTTAGATTAATGTGTTTATTATATTTTAAATTGAAGGAAGTTTATAAGCCCATAAGAAATTACCTGTTATTGAAGTATAGTCAGTGTTCTGTTGTATTAAGCCAGTATTTCTTGTATAGCAGTACATTTTTTTTGCATGGTGGCTTTTTATGTTATCATCCCTTTTTTGGCCATATTGCTTGGGCATTGAATCTGCATGTAGCAAGATTCAGAGCTAACACTAAATCTCTCAGTCTCCTTTCCTAACTGAATAAATTGAATCTAATTTTATATTACTAATATTTCTGAACCTATAACTTTTTTAGAATATTGGAGTTCTTTATACTAATTATAAGTAAACTGTTAAAAGTGATACCTGAGTGTAATTTAAAGTTTTTATTTTTGAGGCACATGCTACATGATTCTTTTGAAAGGATTGAGAGAAGTGGTGTCAGCTGCTAATGTTTTCAGTAAATGTATTTCCCCATGGCTTTGCATGATGATTAAATATTAAATTGCTGGAATATTTATAATATATATATATGTATATATATATATGTAACAAGTTACCTTTTGCTTTAAGGATAGCCTGATTTCATTTTTTAGAAGTAGTAAAGAAATAGCTAATCTATGTGAGAAAATATAGTTAAGAAGATATTTCTACTTTCCCAGGTACTATGTTAAGTAAAAGATGGTATTTAACTATTCTATATACATTTTGTTTAGGTAATTTATATCTCAATGTTTATTCAGATTGTTCCATAAAATTTTACCTTGACAATGATGTTAATATCTGTTTTATAAATTCCTCCATTTTTGCAGTCTGGGAAAAACATTTAATGTAACAAACCAATATCAATTTTTAAAAGAAGAAAACATTACTTTCTGAGACTATTTGATCATACTTTCTGTAAGAGAATTGGGCTTTCTGGAAACTACAAGATGCCATATAATTTTCTTCCTACAAAGACTAAAAAAAGATTTTTTTCACTAACATTAGTTTCTGTGTGACATGTGATGAAGCATTATAGTATTTTGTGAATGTGACAGTAATAAATCTTATTGTTAAGAATGTAAACTATTATAGAAATATGTAATATAGACTAGAAATATCCCTGCTAGTTCCTTATCCCTGCTACCTGGTAATCAATATATTCTTTATATTGATTGATAAAGAAAATATGGAAATCAATGTGTAGGGTGTGAAATTACTGCAGCAATATAGGTGTTTAGTTGAGTCAGCAAATTTAGTAGTTTCATAGGAAAGATATAAAAGCTGTATTAAAGCAGCTAGCTGTTGAGTAAATCTAAATTTTTATTATAATTTAAAAGGGGGCTAGCCTATAGATTTAAGTGACTTTTTGGTATAATTCTGAATAACTGAAATTAGAGTCTCTTTTGCACAGTCTGTTGTTTGGTGAATTAAAGAAGAATTAAGGAAAATGTTTTGTTTTAAAATACATGGATATGCCGGGCGTGGTGGTGCACACCTTTAATCCTAGCAGAGGCAGGCGGATCTTTGTGAGTTCAAGGCCAGCCTGGTCTACGGAGTGAGTTCCAGGACAGCTGGGGCTACAGGGAGACCCTGTCTTGAAAAGTCCAAAAAAAAAAAAAAATGGATATGGACACTTCAGATGAATGGCAGTGTATTATCAAATGCCTAAATATTGATAGTATATCTAGGTAATATTTGTAGACAGTTTTAACAAAAGCTGGCAGAATTAAAGCTAAATGGACACAGTCAATAACATATTAGAATTCTATTTAGAGGTTTATTCTCCTAAATTAAAGTTCTGAATCATTAAAAACCTATAACACACGTTTAAGAGATTAGGTCAGTGTTGTTCACTGCTGCTGTTTACTTAATTTAGCTATTGCTGAGTCTGTCTGATTTATTTTTTAGGTGCTGAGGGTCTAAATGGAGGAGAGGAGACAATAAACCTGAATGATGCAGATGAAGGATTTTCATCAGGGGCTTCTCTCAGCAGTCAGCCACTCGGGACCAAACCATCCTCTTCTTCTCAAAGGGGAAGCCTAAGGAAAGTAGCAACTGGGCATTCAGCCAAGGATAAAGAAATAGCATCTTCTATCAAATCCAATGAGAGCCCTCGAGATTCAGTAGTTCGCAAGCAGTTTATACAGCAACCAACTGATCTTAGTGTAGATTCAATTGAGCTGATGCCAATGAAGAAACACCTGAGCCTGCCTGCTGGCCAGGTGGTGCCAAAAACCAATAGTTTAAGTCTAATTCGGACAGCCAGTGCTTCCTCAAGTAAATCATTTGACTATGTAAATGGCAGTCAAGCAAGTACCAGCATTGGGGTTGGCACTGAGGGAGTTACTAATCTAGCAGCTACCAATACTAATCGATATTCAACCATCAGTCTACAGGAAGACCGGCTAGGTGACAGTGGTTAAGGCAAAGAGCTCCTCAGCCCAGGAGCCCCCTTAACCAAGCAGTCTCGATCCCCAAGTTTCAATATGCAGCTAATATCCCAGGTGTAGTTTTGACGTCCCCTCTTTTCTGCTTACCTGTTAAACTGAACATTTCATTGTGCAAGACACTTCATCCCACATTGTGAAGATACTGGTCATTGTAATCAGATTTGACTTAGTTTAGATATACTAATTTTGTATGGAAACAGCAATAAGGTTTTCTTTTCCCTCCTTTGACCTCTCTTCATCTGTTCCTTTTAACTGTGTTTGTGAAACAGCATAAAATGTTTGCCTTTTCATCCCTCCCTTTTTCCTTGGGTGATGTGCAATCCATCGTAGGCTGATCGGTCCCATTTCAACACTGTGAGACTGAGAATATGTTAGAGGAAATGGTGTATATGGTCCCTATGAAGTGATTCTTTGGCTTTTGTTTAAAAACAAAACGGGTTTGTTCACATAATCTATGGAGCTATGAAGATAACTGGATCATTTTTTTTCTCTCTTAACCAGGAGTGCCTCAGAGATTCTGCTATGACTTTGGACTTCTCTGAGTCTGTGCAATTGTATATTCTTATAAAGCACAGGGGAAGGTGGTAGACTGCTGCATTTTTTCATTAAAATGAGGGTAGCTCTTTCTCCCCCTTTTCCTTTATCCCAAGGACATAAATGTTTAATTACTGAGGCATTTAAATCAATTTGTGTCCACCTCCATTGGGGCATAGGACTATAAGTTGATTTTGTAATTGATAATGCACTTTCTCAATGGCTCTCTAGTCATTAACATGTCTTCCCTCTTCCCACAAGGTCTTGAGGGCATTTCTGTCCTTAAAGATTGAACTAACAAGTCAGAGACTCCAAGGAACGATTGACACTTTGGTGCTGGGGTTTTTGGTGGGGGGAGGGATGTTTTTTGTTTAGCTGGGTGCGATTATATGTGAGGGAAAGTTTTAATTGTGCTGTCTTAATTTTTTTTTTCTTTTTCCTTTGTGAGCTGATGATGACTGAAGTAGAGACTGTACGTCTTCAGGTAAAGAGAGGGATTTCTCAGTCTACTTTCTGTGATGTCAAACTATTGGAGAAACCCTTTCAGCTGCTTTCTAGATGTACCTAAATTCAGTCAGATTATTGGATTAAGAAACTTAAGGTCCTGAGATGATAAACTCCAAGGAAACACATCAGGGACAGATAATTGGTCGAAAACACTGACACTTCAATGTGACACATTTTTATAGAACATTTCTATCAGAGGGTACTGACTTGATTTTTCCACAAGGACCACACTGCCTTTGTGTTTAATGCAATTTGTGTATCTTCTACTATATCTGCAAAGGTTCTCGTTTTTATAAGACTTTGAAATCATGCCAGTAAGCTAGATGTTGAATGTATGTAAGTAGCATTTGGTAACTGCTAAGAGGCCGCAAAATATACTACTGGTTTTAAAATTTTTTTGTTCTAATTTGGTTGGTTAAGACTTTATTATAATCTCTTCTGGGTCTCAGGCTCTAATATTTAAAAAAGAAGGGAATATATTGAGTTTTTGAAAATCAGTATTGTGACTTGAACTGCTATGAGTTATACATCCCAGAAAAACACATCAGTTATACATGTCTTTGTACATGTAGATATTTTTGTTTATTGTGAGAGAAAAATATATTGAGTTTATAGAAAGCAAGTATTCTAATTAACAAAGTTTAAAATTTTATCTCTACTAATTACAGTAGATTTTGATAAATAGCCAGAAAAACGCCCCTTGTTTTTTCACATTAATTTCATTACCACTTTTTGAAGAATTGGGATGTGGGCGTGTTGTGTTAGAATCATCCTTGAGTGGATTTGGTAGTCTATAACATTTTTCAGCTCCTCTAGAAGTGGAAAACTAGAACTTGAACTGTTATCCACAACATTCCCAAATTTGGGGTAAAGCTAAATAAAATCTGATGGGTGATTTATTGATCTTTATGGTATGTGAATGGTATGTATATGTATTTATCACAAAGACAAAATTTAGCCATTGTTTCTTCTAATTTAAGTAAAGCTATCAAGCAAATGAAAAGAATTGTAAAACAGTCAAAATTAGTGAAATAAAATGTTCTTCTAACATACTAAACAGAGCATGTTTCTAGTACATCAAGAAAGTCACCTTATAGTAAAATTGTTTAGTTTATGTGCATTAGTAGGGTATTTTTAACTCAAGTTATGTATATGCTGGCATCTTAATCAAGTATGATTTTAGTTAAAGCACAAAAGAAATGCCAAATAATTCCAAATTATAGCAAAAGCTACAGTAAATACAAGAAAATGTCCTTAGGTTAGAAATGTTATAACTGAAAAGGTGAGTTTAAGATTTCTGTCATCTTAGATTTCATTATCTGTATGTGCATATGTAGAGATTTTGTTCATATACATATATATTAATATTTGATGACCCTATAATATTTTCTTTGGGATATAATTTGGTCTCGGTGAAAAAATCTTTTGTTTACACTTTACAGTTGGGATAGTATAATAAATTTCCTTTATAAGATAATAACTAAAATGAAATGAGTAACAATTGTCCAGTTTTCTAAGAATTATTTTACTCCCTTTACATTATTGGCATCAAACTGAAAATGGTTTTGTTTAGTTATACACCAGGTATTACAGTTAAAAGCCAGAAATGTTTATACTTTACCCTTTAACAACTTTTTAAAAATATTTCTTAACTTCTATAAAAGTTCATCCCATTAATAGAAAGGATATTTAGAGATAATTTGTTTTCTGTAATAAAACATTTTTAATTAATGCCACTTATGCCAAGTCAGATTAAGGAATATAAAGGAATATCTGAAGGTGTTAAGAGCCCTTATATTTGACATTAATTTTAAAGTCATGTTGCTAATAAGAAAACTAAACTATGAAGTAAAAAATTAATATAGAAGTAGTTTTAAAATATGAAAATATTTTAAGAAGTCAGGGAGAAAAATGGTTGTCATTAAAATATTGATCCCTACTATGACCCTTTTCCAATCCACTGTTCTGTGCCTATTTACTGCAAAATCTGAGTTTCTATGCTAGAAGAGACCTTAGAGATAACCTAGCTAATATCTGCCAGACACCCACATTCATCCTCAGGAAACTGGGGGTCACAGAGTTTGGGTTATGAGGTCCATATCTAAGAAGGAGCCAGAATCAAACCTAGACTCTAGTCAAATGCATATTAACACCCCACTGCCTCTCTCTGTCCATACTTCGGTAGATATGGTATATAACACTCTGCCATTTCTGCAATTTCTTTATATTTCTGATCTAGAAAAGTATTAAATCCAGAAAAATGTAGAAGAATAAATACAGGTGGACGTGTTTGAAATGTAGGTATCTATATGATCATTTTTTTCTAATTATGCCTTAGTAATTTTTTGCCACATAAGTTATATGCTGCCATGCTGTTTGTATTTGTGGGGATTTGTTTAAATGCAAAATAAAACCAGTGAAATGACTTGGATCAGTGTTTCTAGCTATTTAAAAGTGGTTTTTGAAGCAGTTTCCAGTTACCAAAGTGGCCAATAAATAATTGTATTAAGCAATGGAGGATTGCAAAGTAAAGATAAAAAAATTCTGTTCCATTAATTTTTAATGTCAAGAGTGATTGGACCTTATCATGCTTAGAGCAAATAAAAACAATATTTATGTGATTTGAAAAGATTTGAGTGAGTATGAAGCTTATGACTCCATAATGGAGCAGTGGCCTTGTCATTCCCAGTGTGTGCTATCTACACTGTCATAAATGCCGTGGTCTCAGCTGTGTAAGCTCAAGATCTCCAGCCTGTATTCTAAGATTCCATTTATTGCTTTCAGTTTCTTACAGTTATTTCCAAAACACTGGGATACTAAGAATAACTTCCTTCAAATTGTTCTTGTTTACACTACTTTCGTGAGTATTCTAAAGAAGTAGGATGTTTCTCCTACCTCGCTTTGTGAGGTCCATTTTTAAATACTTGAGTTGTGACAGTCAGCTGTCTCATTTAATTCACTACATGTTCATTTATAGATAAAAATAATAGTTCTGTCTTTATGGATAGCACACTGTACAAACACTGTCAAGGAGGATCTCTCCATTTCTGAACTTGGATTGCATTAAAAAGTAAATTTTTGTTTTGTTTCAAAAAAAAAAGCCCAGTATTTCAATAATATTTTGTTTTTTAATTAAAAAATTAACAGGTCATGCTAGTAGTGATCAGAAATTCCATAAGAATTTTAGAGCATCTTTTCTATACTAACATTATGTTAAACAGTCTGAACATGAGACTTTTTATCTTTCAAGTTAAATGATTACTATATTATTGTTTCACCAAGTTGGGTGAGACATTTACTTCGTAATACTTTAAAATTTTTAAAGTGTTTTTCAGAAATAAGTGGTTTGAAAATGAACTAGCTAATGATAGTTTAAATTCTTGAAAATTAAAGTATTTGCTAGGTTATATGAACATGGAATACACTGTAAAATTAATCCTAATAAAATTGTGAGTCATCAGATTGGTACAGTTTTCCATGCTAAGGTGGTAAGACAAATTTTAGTATTGTTTATATCATCTAATTCTAGTGAATATATCATATTGGTACTGAATTACATAGGAAATACTCAAACAGGAGGCACAACCCTGCTTCCTTGCCCATTTGGGTATGTTTCTGCTAACCATGACTATATATCCATGAAATTTTGGTCTTTCTTTTTTCCACAGTATTTTTGTAACCTTAGCCATTCGTCCTATGAGAAATATATACAAGATCAAATAATTCAGGATGCAAGTTCACAGAAAGCTAGGAATGATGTTAAATAACTGGCAGCATAATACAGAAATATAGTTTCTATATTTTTCTTCTGAATTTTGAGAAAAATGGGTTTATAATGTTTACAAATTAAGACATATTCATATGTCTCCTATTATGCTACTACATTTAATAGGAATTTTACCAAAAAAGTAGAATTAAATGTAGCTTAAGGTGTAAATGAGTCTTTTTTAAAGAATTGTGTATCTGGAGGTAGATCTAATAGGTCTTTTATTTTCAGAGAGTCATGAATTTAATTGGGCAGTTCATCCTCATCTATAGAATTGATACCTGGTTTTCTGTATTTGAGTGTAAACAGTTCAGTGTTAATCGTATCAGAAGATACTTTTTGCATCTTCATCAATTGCAAAATTTACCAAAGAAAATGATATTGTCCAAAATCATTTTTAAAGCACCTGTTAAGAAATGAAGCCCCACCGGGCGTGGTGGCACACGCCTTTAATCCTAGCACCTGGGAGGCAGAGGCAGGTGGATCTTTGTGAGTTCAAGGCCAGCCTGGTCTACAGAGTGAGTTCCAGGACAGCTGGGGCTACAGAGAGACCTTGTCTCAAAAACACCAAAAAAAAAAAAAAGCCCCTTGAACAAAAAGATTGCTTTCTATCCCTGAGGGAAATAAATATTAATAGGTTCTTTAAACTGGAAAATGGGTATAGAGTAAATAAATATACAGGATTCTATTTAGTTTTCTTGCACCAGTGAGATGTCAACACTCCAATAACAGTACTAATGAAAGAATATGTCCTTATTTTATTCCTTGTGGCATATATTTATTAAAATTGAGGATTTGGGTTATTGGTATTGAAAAAAAGGGGGAAAATTCCTGGAAATGTTATATTGTATACTATGGGTTGATAAGCTAAAATTACAGGAGGAAATTATGGAAATGCCCCTCTCAATGGACAGTGGCAGTTAGTTCTAATAAGTATAATATTGACTAAACTGATATGGTTTGTTTACATCATTTATGTACGTGTTCATTCTTGACTATTTTTTGTCTGCATAAAAACATGAAGCTAAAATATTCTTTTAAATTTATAGAACAAAAAGAACTAAAAGAGAAACTGTTTAATGAGTTCTTAAATCATAAAATAAGTTTTTAACTGCTATTCCAAACAAGCTCTCTTATTTTTTCATATCATGTGAGAGTTAAAAAGAAATAAATGCATTGCTCTTGGAAAGAGAATATTGGCTTTCAGATAATTACTAATAATGGTTTGGGTTTTGAAAATTAGGCTGATTTTATAGTCAGTTTAAAACTAGTTAAATGAAATGGTTTTACAGTACAAGAATTTTACTACCTTGGCTTTATGTAATTGATTTCTGTAACAACCAAACAGAATATCCCACTCTCATTTTGTTTTGTAAAAGGGTATAGCTTCTTTTTCTTCTTTAACAAACATCAACTTATAACCTGGAATAAACTTCCCATGTATTCAGAGAATGGTGCTGGTGAAAATTTAGGGCAGACATGCAAAAAGTCTGATCTTTATTGAGTGATGTCCTTTCAACCTAGGACAAATGAAGAATCTTCATTATTTTCAGAGCTGAAGAAAAAAACGCACATTTAAGATCATATTTATTGGTGCATGTGAGTCATTACCGTCTTACTGAACTGATTAATGCTGTTGATTGTTAAAATGTGAAATGTAAGTCACTGTTGACCTTGTAAATATCTACCAGAGATTTAAAATATTTTAAGTTATTGTAAATAAAGATGTATAAAATTCAGTATCAGTCTGCAATGCAGAAACGTATCTCAGATGTTAAATATTGTGTCTCTTGAGGGATGTGTAATTTCTCCCCAGGTGTATCTAGCTACATTAAGAATGTAAATTTTCTTTTGTACAGTATAAAAATACAGCTTTATTTGGCTTTTAACTGGATTTCACTGAGTGGATTTTATCTAACTTTAGCCTTATATTTTGCAATAGTCCTTTCATTGTATTTTTAAATCATTATATTTATAATATATATATATATATGAATTTTTCATGAGTATCTTTTTTTTTTTTTTTTTTTTTTTAGGGTCTCCCCCTGTTGTAGCTAGCCCGCAATGCCTGGAACTAACAAAGATTGCCATCAGTTTCCTTGCCTCCCAATATGCTGGTATATAAAGGTGTGGGCCACACAACTCAGCAGTGTAAGTATGCTGGAGAGATAGCCTAGCGGTTAAGAGCACCGACGCTCTTGCAGAGGACCCGGGTTCGATCCCCAGCACCCACATGGCGGCTAAGAACCGTCTGTAACTCCAATTCCAGGAGAACTCCAGTTCCAGGGGAATCTGAGACCCTCTTCTGACCTCCGCGGCATTGCACGACACGGGTGCACAGACCTGCATGCAAACAATACATTCATACACATACAAAAATAAAAAAAAATTAAAAAAAAATTAAATAAAGTAAGGCAATAAATGAAAGTTACATGACACCAGGGACTGAAAAAAGTCAGCAGTTAAGAACACTGGCTGCTCTTGCAGAGGAACTGGGTTTGGTTCCCAGTGCCCACATGGTGGCAAACAATCAACCATTAACTCCAGTTCCAGGGGGATCTGGCACCCTCTTCTGGTATCTGCAGGCACATGGCACACTTAGGTACATGCAGGCAAAACACATAAAAGTATTTTTTACAAAAAAAAGAAAAAAATTAAGCTGGGCATGGTAGCACATGCTTTTAATCCCAGGACTCATGAGGCAGAGGCAAGTCTGGTCTTCATAGCAAGTTCCAGGCCAGCTGAGACTACAGGAAATCTCTATCTTGGGGGGAAAAAAAATAATACCAGAAAATAACTCAAAGGCAGAAATGCTGCTTGTGGTGCCACACCCCTGTAATTCCAGTACTCTGGAGGCTAAGGCAGGAGGATTACTTTGAGTTTGAGACCAACCTGGGCTACAGAATGAGAAAACTTGTCTCAAAAACAAGCTAGGGAAGCTGGAGAGTTGGATCAGCTCCTAAGGGGGTACTAGGTGCTCTGGAGGAAGACCTAGGCTCATTACCCAGCACCTACATGGCAGCTAACAGCAGTCTGTAACTCCAGTTCCAGGGGCTCCAAAACCCTTTTCTGACCTCCTGAGGCATTGCATGACATGGGTACACTTACATACATGCAGGCAATACACTCATACACATAGAAAAACCATAAAAATGTCTTTAAAAACTAAGGCTAGGGCAAGATGTCTTAGCAGGTAAAGATGCTTGCCTGCTGACCCAAGTACTATCTCCAAGACCAGGGACCATACGGTAGAAACAGAAAACTGACCCAAGTTGTCCTCTGACCTCCATCCAGATATCATAGCATGTGTACCCTTACAAATACACAGGGTAAGAAAATTAAAAACTAAAAATTATAAAGGCAGAAGTTAAATAAATACATAATGTCTTATAGGCCAAGCATGGTGCCATATGCCTTTAATCCTAGCACTTAGGAGGCAGAGGCAGGCAGTTCTGTGAGTTCAAGGCCAGCCTGGTCTACATAGCAACTTCAAAGCCATCTAGGACTACATAGTGAGACTTTGTCTCAAAACAAAGTTTTACACACATGCATGCATGCACCCATACTAAGGCAGTCATGTAATGAGAGCAGATCCTTTAGATTAAACAAACCAGTTTCTTAGGGTAACACAACGATAGTTCTAAATGTCAGAAAATTCTTTCTTGTATTCTTTCTGCAGAGGTGCCAGCTTTATCAACGTACTCTCCCTTTTCTTTCATTGTACTGTGGATGGAATTCAGGACCAACTATGCTCTGCTACTTCTCAAACCTTAGCACCTCCTGTGTAATGTTTGTTTTCCTCAAACTCTAGCCAGCAGTTCTCTCAGGTTTTTTTTTCCTACATTGTGTTTTCTTTCTCCCTTCTTCCCTCCCTGACCTTCCTTCTTTCACACTAAGAATCTTACCCAAGGCCTTGAATGGAAAGCTAATTCTGTAAGTCTAGCATAGCTAAACTTTATGTCCAGAACCACTGACCCAATCAAGTTTGTATATAGAGGGAAATAAAGAAAACAATTAAAAAAAAAAAGAAAACAAATCGACAGAAGGCATCACTAACATGTTCCATGAATATAACTCCGTCCCCCAAATAAACTCATCCATGTAAACATTTCAGTCCACCTACTCAGTCTCTTACCTGTGACATTTAATAGGTATCTGTTGACTTCTTGGCTCTTAATACTCAGAAGTTTTTGTACTTACTGACCTTTCTACTTTCTTACTGCCTTTAGTCTCTGTTCCAAAGTTTCTTTCAGTATCTTTCAGCAGCCTTAATTCTTCACCCATCTTATGAAAACCATCATGCTAGCTTAAAACATTCTGAATATCATGTTATCCTTTATGACTTCAAAAGTTCTGAACTCTAGGGCTGGTGTGGTGGCTCATAACAGTAATCAGCACTCAGGAGAGAGGCAGGGAAATCATGAGTTGGAGGCCAGCCTAGACTACAGAGTAAGACTGTTTCAAGATCTGTCCACAACTAACTGGACCATCACTACCAGATGCTTAGGGATCTCACTTCACTTATTTTACTCACATTCCTCCCTGCCTTTTTGCCTATCTATGCAGACAACTCCTACATCACTCTCTCAGCCGTGGCTACTTGAATGAATTTCAGACTACTTGTCACTATAACTAGATCACCTTTAAAAAACCAAAGTCAAGGTAGCTGCCTGCTCCAGGTGTAGCTCAGTGGTAGTGTGTGTTAGCATGGACAAAGACCTGGGTTCAACCCACAGCTCCACTGCAAGGAAAAAGGAATCTTAAAACTAGCAAACCAACGGCTGAGGATGTATTTAATGAGAGAGTGCTTGGCTAGCATGCCCTAGGCTCTGGGTTCAATCCCCAACACTGGAGAAAACAAAAGTCAAATCCTTGCACATAGTAACTGGAAATGGAGAAAAATAGTCTGAAGCTGATCTTTTTCCTAGCCTTTTTCTGTCAGTAATCTTTCACAGAATCTGCTGATATCAAAACAACCAAGGAGCAACCTCACAATTATACCTCGCCCATTTCTCCTGTCCCCAAATCATACTTCGTTTGAGGTGTGCATGTGTGTGTGTGTGTGTGTGTGTGTGTGTGTGTGTGTGTGTGTAAAACAGAGGATAACCACAGGAATGATAGCCATTTCATTTGAGACAGTGTCTCATGGCCTGGCATTCATTGGTTAAGCTAAACTGGCTGGCTAGAGAACCCCAAGGATCCTTCTGTCTCTCCCTTCACAGACCTAGAACCAGTGCACACACTGCATGCCCCCAACATTTCTACATGGGCTCCAGGGTCTTCATGATGCAGCAGGCACTTTACCAACTGAACTATCTTCCCAGCCCCCTTCCCCTTATTTTTTCAAATCCATCTTTTACTATTACCACACTCTCCATGCAACCATATCCTTCCAGAAATACCTTTTCCAGTTCCCAATCTCTGTTTGACTAAAGCCACCTTGTCTTTTGAACTGACTGGACTTTTCCTTTTAACTCATCCCCAAGTTGTGCTAGGGGGTTGTCTTAATATTATACCTTACTAGCTGGGCATGGTGGTATGCCTTTAATCTTACACTCAGAGGCAGGTGGATTTAATTGATTCTTCCTGAGTTTGAGGCCAGCTTGGCCTACTAAGAATAAAGCCATACCTGGAAATTATGTACACCATCAAGCCTCACACTCTACCCATTGAGCCCAACTTGAGGCTCAAAGTTTTTTAGAATAAATTGAACTGACCAAAGAAAAAACTCAGAAAATGGATTTTTATTCATTTTATTATGTTTGTGTGTGAACCAACAGGTTTTTTTTTATTTTTTTTTTTTCTGTATGTGTATGAATGTACTGTCTGCATGCAAGTGTGTGCACCCGTGTCGTGCAATGCCGCGGAGGTCAGAAGAGGGTGTCGGATTCCCCTGGAACTGGAGTTCTGGAATTGGAGTTTCAGATGGTTCTCGGCCACCGTGTGGGTGCTGGGGATCGGACCCGGGTCCTCTGCAAGAGCGGTCGGCACTCTTAACCGCTAGGCCATCTCTCCAGCCCCGAACCAGCAGGTTTAATTAGGGTTATGTACAGAAGCATGGCCAATTTACGAGTGGATAAAATCCCCCCCCCCCAAAAAATAGCTGGGCGTGGTGGTGCATGCCTTAAATCCTAGCACTTGGGAGGCAGAGGCAGGCGGATCCCTGTGAGTTCAAGGCCAGCCTGGTCTACAGAGTGAGTTCCAGGACAGCTGGGCCTACAGGGAAACCCTGTCTCAAAAAGACCAAAAAAAAAAAAAAACCACCTCCCTCCCCAGCAACCAATAACTGCCTATAAGATGCTCAGGGAGAGGTGGGGACTTGTGAGCCCCTCCCCCTGGCAACCATTAATTGCCTGTAGATTATCAGGTCTTCATGACTCCCTCAGCCCTCCATTACAGAATGTTGATGGGGCCAGTCTTCTCCAGGTTATGTGCAGGTAGCTTCTGCAAGTTCAAGAGTACAATGGCCATGTTATCCCAAGAAGATGGCATTCCAGAAGACTCCACTCCTACCTCCAGCTGTTCTATTCTTTCTGCCCCCTCTTCTTTGATGTTTCCTGAGTCTTGGAGGGGGATATATAGATGTACCATTTATGGATGATTTTTTTTTTGTCTTTTTTGAGACAGGGTCTCCCTGTAGCCCCAGCTGTCCTGGAACTCACTCTGTAGACCAGGCTGGCCTTGAACTCACAGAGATCCGCCTGCCTCTGCCTCCCAAGTGCTGGGATTAAAGGCGTGCGCCACCACGCCCGGCTATGGATGATTTTACAACAGTCACTTGTTCTGACCAGTTATGAGTCTCTGTATTAACTGCTGCTCACTGCAAAGAGAAGCTTCTCTGGTCAAAGCTGTCAGCAGTTCTAAGCTGTAAACATAAACAAATATTTAGAAGGCAATTTGATAGACCCATCATGTCCATTTTGAATAACACCAGTCATTTACCCACGAGGGCTGATGATCTCCCCAGCTAAAGGTTTTTGACTAGATTTATAGTGCTAGATAGGTAGTTTGGTCCTGCTCTGTCTTTGTTCAGAATAAGCCTTTATTTAAGTTCAGTGATAGGCTGAGCATGCTGGTGCATGACTTTTGGGAGACAGAAGTATGTGGGTTCTGTGAGATTGAGGCTAGCCTAGTCTACATGTGATTTCCAGGCCAGCTGAGGCTACAGGGAGACCCTGTCTCAAACAGTCGGGGATGTTGGGTGTAGTGGCTGTAGTGGCACACACCTTAAATCCTAGCACTTGGGAGGCAGAGGCAAGTGGATCTCTACAAGTTCAAGGCCAGCCTGATGTACATAGTGAGTTCCAGGCCATCCAGGGCTACATGTCACACTCTGTCTCAAAACAAAGAAACCAAAGTTTGGGACTGGGAACATAACTCAATTGGTAAGAGTGCTTACCTAGCATTCATGAAATCCTATGTTCAATCTCTAGCACTGCATGAACCATGAAAAAGAAGTTTTAAAATTTAATCCCAGGGTATATATGACTAGTTCCCAGTGTTCTCAGTGCTAAATAAAAGGTTCTTCCACATACACCCTTCCCCCACCAACCTAGTTCCACTATGATTTCTACTTTTGACTGTACCTGATGATTGAGATTCTAGCTCCTCTGAAGTTTATCTTACAAACTCCTGTTCCTCAGCTAAGTAGTACAGGAGACCTAGGATGTTTCTGATGTCTAACTTACCTTCCAGCTCTCAGAGCATGGTGTTGTACAGATTCCTGAGACTACCTGGGTGACAAGAATAAGATTCTTTTCATTTTCCAAAAATTTATCATCTTACCTATTTTTCTATTCTGTTATATGCTCATATACTTTTTTTTAAGTTAGTTTTTCCCCCTCTTTTATTTATTTTTTAAGGGATTCTACAATATAATAGCACAGTTGTTTTCAGATAACATTGATGTTACTGTTTGCCATACAATTAGGTAATTGGTGCATTTTTTTTTGGAGTGAGCCAAATTATTAAGCTTGAGCAATGAATGTAAGTAACATTCATGTAAAACCAATTTGCAAGTATCTATGTCCAAATTTTGAATAACCCAAGGTTCCCATAGTCCAGTTGGAGAAGCTTGTATGCACAAGCATGTTGATCAAATAGAAGTCCAGTCTATATTGCTATAGTCTCCTGATTCACCCCAATCTCTCCGCAGCCCTTACATTCTACCATGCCTCCTCTTCCGCAAGTTATTCCCTAGGCTTTGGGAAATGGACACAAGTGGGTGAGAAGCAAAACAGTCTACTTTCTCTGAAGATGTCATTCTGGACTCTAGTCTGTTCAGGTTGATCCCCTTCATGGGTTGACAGCTTATCCAGTGATACCTTTTTAATTCTACTAACAAAGCACAAGCAATTGGGTGTACAGGCATTGAAGCAGTACTAATTATTATGGCAAGCTAAGCTGTGATATGCTCATATACTTTAAAAACATTTTTACTAGATTTAGTGGGGTGTGTGAATGTGTCAGGGCTTGGTTGTGGAATTCAGAGAACAACTTGCAAGAGTTTGTTCTCTCCTACCATGTCAGTCCCAGGAATGGAACTTAGGTTGTCAGACTTGGTGGCAGGTGCCTTTACCTGCTAAGCCATCTCACCTGCTGTATTAGTCAGGGTTCTCTAAAGAAACAGAAGCAACAGGATGAATATATAACTATATACAATTTATTGATTTGCTCACGTGACAGAGCTCAAGTAGCCCAACAGTAGCCACGCTGAACTGGAGAGGCTGAGAATCCAGGGATCTGCTCAGTCTGCAAGGCTGGATGTCTCAGTAGTCCCAGTCTGGTGCTGAAGGCCTGGTGGATTCCAGGAGATCTGCTGGTCTCAGTACACGCTGGGATCCGAAGGGTTGATCACAGCAGCAAGACAAACTCACCAGTGAGAGAGAGGCAAGCCACAGGAAAAAAAGGGACCAGCTCCCTCTGCCGTTGCCCTTTATACTGCCTGTTGCCCTTTATACTGCCTGCCGGCAGAAGGTAACACCCACATTTGGGGTGGGCCATCCCGGTTGAGATGGTCCAATCTGAAGATCCTTTTCTCTTATTTGTTCCTTAGTCCAGTCAAGTTGACACCCAGGATTAACCATCACACCTGCCTTACATGTTTTTACTTTGCTTTTGGTTTTTGAGACAGGGTTTCACTATGTACCCCTGACTGAGCTGGAACTCAGTGTTGGCCAGGCTGGACTCAAACTCAGAGATGTGCCTCCAATGTTGGAATTAAAGGCATGTGCCAGCATGCCAGCTGCCTCATTTAAAATTTCCTAATTTTAGTAATTTAGTGGCATTTCAAGAGTGTCCACTTTGGGTCTTGAAAGTTCAGCAGACCCTGTCTGAAAAAAAATTTTTTTATTTAAAAAATTTTCAATTTACACTTATTTATTTATTTATTTGGTGTTTTTTGAGATAGGGTCTCCCTGTAGCTCCAGCTGGCCTGGGAACTCGCTCTGTAGACCAGGCTGGCTTTGAACTCACAGAGATCCACCCGTCTCTGCCTCACAAGTGCTGGGATTGAAAGCATGCACCATCATGTCCAGCTTCAATTTACCATTTTAATTTCATTAGAGAGAAACTTTTTTTTTTTTTTTTTTTNCTTTTCGAGACAGGGTCTCCCTGTAGCCCCAGCTGTCCTGGAACTCACTCTGTAGACCAGGCTGGCCTTGAACTCACAAAGATCCGCCTGCCTCTGCCTCCCAAGTGCTAGGATTAAAGGCGTGCGCCACCACGCCCGGCAGAGAGAAACTTTTAAGGCAGCCCCTAAATTTCAAGATATTCATTTAATATTTTTCTATGTGTATGAGTGTTTTGTCTGCATGTATGTTAAGCGTACCACATGCATGCAGTGGCCTGTGGAGGCCCAAAGAGGCTGTCAGATCCCCTGGAACTGGAGTTACAGATGGTTGTTAGCTGCCATGTGGGTAATGGGAACTGAACCCTGATCCTCTGCACGAGCAACTGCTCAGCCCCACAAGGTATAATCTTAGTAGCTGTGTCTAAATTCCTTTAAGACACACTGAGGGCTGGAGTTAAGAGGAAAAGCACTGACCTAGCATATTGTGAGGCCTTGGGTTTGAACTCCAGCACCGCACCACACACACACACACACACACACACACACACTAACACAAGATACTGTTAAATTTGATCGTGTGTTTTTTTCCCCTTGGAATGACTGATGTCTGAATTTCTGTGACTGGAAAGTTGCCATTTTATAATCCCTTCTGGCTTCAACTACCTGCCACTCATGAAACCTGTATTTCCATTCAGAATGATATAGATTTGTTCTGCTTATTCTAGTATTAATCTAAATGCAAGATTAGTGCCTTCCCTGTATTTTCCACACATAGTCTAAAACTCACACCAAGGCTCAAGTGTTTACGTACATGTCATGTTATATGAGCATATCTCTTCATATCAGTTTTAAGCACCTTTAACCATTCATTAGCTTATGTTCTTCTTCAATCTTCAAATTATTTTCTGAGTCACAGAAAATCATTTTGTGTATTTGTAGATGTAGTTTGCTCAAACTCTACAAACATACTGTACCATGGAACTATATCCCCAATCCTTTCATTTTCTTAACTCCAAGCTAACCAGAATGGAACATGAGGTACTGAGAAATGCCACCATCACACTTCCCAACTGGATTCTCAAACAGCCTCCAAAGAGTCCGACAGTGTTTTCTTCCCTCCCACTCTTACAAATATGCCCAGTGCCAGAAGGACCAACTTGCCCTCCATAATAAGACTCATTGGGCGTGATGGGAGGTAGAGGCAGGAGGATCTCAGTTAGTTCAAGGCCAGCCTGGTCCACATAGTGAATTCCAGGACAGCTGGGACTACAGGGAGACCCTGTCTCAAAAGGACAAAGTAAACAAACAGACTCAATTTTACCCATGGACTGTACTTTTTTTTTTTTTTTACCTTCCTCCTGGTAAACTTTACCACTCTTTGACTTAATTCAAGCCAAAGAGCTCTCCCTCAAGGAAACTGTTCCTGATTCCTTTTGACATTTTTTTTTTCATTTATTTTTATTTTACATGAATGACTGTATTGTCTCCGTATGTGTAAGTGCACCCATGTCAGGCAATGTCCACGGAGGTCAAGAGGGTGTCTGGTGGTCTGAAACTGAAGGCCAGGGTAGCTTTAGCAGCCATGTGAGTCCTGGAATTCAAGCCTGTGTCCTCTTCAAGAGCAGCCAGTGCTCTTAACTGCTGAGCCATCTCTCCAGCCCCTTCCCTCTGTGATTTTAATTAGGCATTCCTAGGCTCCGTAAGCACTGTACTTGACATTATTGTAGCGTTTTTCTCAATATCTTTTCATTTATCATCTATTATGAGGGCAGAGGTCGTTTCCGTACACCTGAATACTGTATCTTTATTGTTGTGTAATGTTTGTTTGGAATGAATTCAAATGACATAATTTTGTTAGTTACTTTACATATGCCAGCCAGGTTCATTTATCTCCTTCCTCATTTTACTCTATATCACGTTTTCCTCCTTTACCTCTTCATTAGTTGTACAATCTCATTCGTGCTCTGGTTCTACTTTTCTTCCTTAGAGAAAAGCGCATTAGCTGGCATGGTGACGCGTGCCTTTAATTCTAACACTCGGGAGGCTGAGACAGGCAGATCTCTGAAATTGAGGCAAGCCGGGTCTACATAGTGAGTTCCAGGCCAGCTGGAGTTACAGGGAGACCCTCAAAAAGACCATCTCCTCTCTGCCTTCCCTTCTTCCAACTCTTGAGATCCTTTCACATATGAGGAAAAAGTGGGACTGGGTTTTTTTGTTTTGATCTTTTTGAGACAGGGTCTCCCTGTAGCCCCAGCTGTCCTGGAACTCACTCTGTAGACCAGGCTGGCCTTGAACTCACAAAGATCCGCCTGCTTCTGCCTCCCGAGTGCTAGAATTAAAGGCGTACGCCACCACGCCCGGCCCAAAGTTGGAGTTTTTAATATAACGAATCCATTCTCATCTTTTTCTCAAAATAAGATAGCTGGTCAATCGACAAGCACTAAGATTGCCTTCAAACAGAAAAGAGTAGGTTACGCAAACCTCTCCCAGATGCCCTCACCGGAAGCGGAAACAGAAAGAGGAGAAAGCCCCGGAACCTAGGGTTTAGGGACCAGATTTCCCCCGCGTTTCTGAGGGGCGAGGCCCTCTGACCCCCGCCAACTGGCCTGCGCAGCTGTCACTCTGGGCCCATTCCGCTCCCAATTGGTCCCCTGGGGCACCGCCCCTCGTCAGGGCGGGAGATTCGGTGTGGCCGGCTCAGGCCTAGGGTAGGGGTCCCTCGTGCGGCCCCTTTGGCTTCCAGAGATTTCGGCGTCCGATTGGAGCATAGGTGGCTTCTGGGGCCGGCCTGGGAGTGCGTAGGTGAAGCCTCTCTCCCTTCTCCGCTGGCGCTGGGTTACTGAGGTGAGTCGGGGTCGCGTCGCGCGCACCTGGGGACGGTTCCCCGCTGCTCGCTCCCGGCGCCACTTGCTCTCTGCGGCCAGAGCGTCTGACAGGCGGAGCGCCCGGGTCCTCTTGGATCCGAGGGTGAGAGGCGTTGCCTGAGAGACAGCGCTCGTCGTCTGTACGCGGCTAATAGGCCTGGGCAACCGCACCCCCGCTTTCAGCCTCACCGAGCCCCGGGTGGAGAGAGAATGGTTAGGATCTACAGCAAACCAGCTGAGTGTTCTGCCCCTTGAGCTGATATTAAGAGGGAAGTGAAGGGTCACGTGACGGCGCTTCCCCTGGAGTGCGTCTTTGATGTCATCCCAACTGGGACGCCCCTATTGACACCTGTGGACTAACTTGAATCATCGCCTTGGGACGACGCTTATGACGGTTGTGAAATGTTGATAAGCCAATATCCTTTTGTAGAGCTTTTAAAATTAAAAGAATACTGAAGCATCTTTTTCGTTTTATAGCTGAAACCCGAATTGAACCATGCATGACACCTGGTTAAATTGCAAAGTATTATAACCATAAGTACACTTTAGTGTAATAATAGCACTGAACCTTGAATGGGTATCACTCAGCATCTCTTCAGCACCTTTTCTGTTGATGTGGAGCGAAATTCAGAGATGTATATGAGATCTGCATGGTTAAACTGAAATAGAAATGAAAAAAATACCTATAATAGGGAAGGTTTTTATGAGTCCTTGAATACATCAGACACGTTGTCAGGACTTTGGACACAGCCATGGGGCTAGAAGAAAGTGTGGAATTATGATTAGAACCTAGGTTTGTCTGATACTAAACTTGGTGTTTAACCACTAATCTACTAACTGCCTCTAGCTCCTTGGGTTTGGGATGAGGCTTTGTGACCCTCTCCTCAGCCATTAGATGCCTATAAATCTTCAAGAAGGAAAGGGACCCTCTGAGTGAAAAGATAACATTTTCTTTAATTTTGGTATGTTTGCTCCCAGAGGAAAATATCGCTGTTGACCCTGACTTGGTGCTGCTGGATTGCTTTGTAGCTAATTCTAGGGAAAGAATTGATCTATTACACCCAAAGTAGTGCCTTGAAAGGTCATGGATGCTCACTATGAACATTTGTATTTGATTGAGAGTGTGTGTGCGTGTGTGTGTGTGTGTGTGTGTGTGTGTGTGGTATGTGCATGTGTTGCATTTGTTTGCACGTACCACACATGTTCCTGGAAATGTGTGTTTTGAGGCAGAGGTTGATGTCAGGTGTCTTGCCCAGTTGCTTTCCACTTTATTTACTGAGGCTGGGGGACTTTCACTCAGCCTGGAGCTTGCTGATTTGCCTAGCCTAGCTAGCCAGCTTGTGTCAGGCTTCCGGTCTTGGACTCCCCAGTCTCTATCCAGCAGCTTTTACCTGGGTGCTAGGATGCTGTCTCTGATCCTCACACTTGCTGACAAGTGCTTTAACCCACTGAACCCCCTCCACACCCCTGTTTATATTTGATTGTGTTTGTTAGGTAGTGTTTTTTGAGGAACTGTTGGAAAGGAAGGAAAAAAATTGATAAGTTCTTGGTAGAAATTTCATTTGGAGCAGTTTTGTATGTCAGAAGATGTCTTCTTAAACCTAAAAGGATACGTTGTGTAGATACACTTAGATACAAAACAAGGCTGAGAGCTGGGCGCCTTTAATCCCAGCACTGGGAGGCAGAGGCAGGTGGATCTTTTTGAGTTCAAGGCCAGCCTGGTCTACAAAGTGAGTTCCAGGACAGCTAGGGCTACAGGGAGACCCTGTCTCGAAAAGAAAAAAAAAAAAAAAAAAAAAAAAAACAAAACAAGGCTGAGTTAGGTTACTTCTGGCTGGCAGGTCCAGACTTCTTGACATTTTGATACAGTGTTGTCATATGCAAAGTTCAAGGTTGAAGACCCCCACGATCTAGTTACAAAAAAAGAAAATTACAATAAGAACTCATAATGTATTAAGTAACTTTATGATTTTGTGTCTGGCACCATTCATCCCTGTTCTTGGCCACCTGGGCCCAGGTTGTGTACATCTAGAAGGCAATTAAGATAACATGGAGAGCCGGATGTGGTGGTGCACGCCTTTAATGGTAGCACTCGGGAGGCAGAGGCAGGCGGATCTTTGTGAGTTCAAGGCCAGCCTGGTCTACAGAGTGAGTTCCAGGACAGCTGGAGCTACAGAGAGACCCTGCTTCAAAAAGACCAAAAAATTAAAAAAAAATAACATGGAGAACTTTGAGGGGCATGCCTGTGATTCCCTCCTCCCCCTTAAATCTGAGGCAAGCGGATCATGAGTTCCAGGCAAACCGGTGAGACCCTGTCAATAAGAGTGTGAGAATCTATCAAGAAGTAAAATAAAGGACTAGAGATGTTAGTTGGGTGCTTGCCTAGCATGCAGGAAGTGTCCTGGGTTTCATCCCCAGCACTGCATAAACCAGGCATGTTGCCACAGGTCTATAATCTGAGCACTTGGGAGGTGGAGGCAGAAGTTCAGCTTCATCTTTGTCTACATAGTTTGGGGCCAATGTTCATGAGACCACTGTTACACGCACACAAAAAATACAAAAACCCCCAAAACAAACAAAAAACTAAAAGAAAATACCATAGTGGCTGGAGAGATAGCTCACTTGGTAGTGCTTGCCTTGTAAGCATAAGGGGATGTGTTCAATCCCCAGAACCCACCTTTACAAAAGAACTGGAAGGATGGCTTCCTGGTTAAGAGCACTTACTATTCTATCAGAGGATCAGAGTTTGGAACCCAGGCACTCATATTAAATGTCTCTAGCTCCATGAGATAACAATGCCCCCTTCTGGCCTCTGTGGGCATCCCTCCCCAAGCACGCAAATGAATAATAAAATCTTCAGGGGCTGGAGACATAGCTCAGTTGTTCAGAGCACTGGCTACTGTTGCAAAGGACCCAGGTTTGGTTCACAGCATCTACACGGTGGCCAACAAACTGTCCCTAACTTCAGTTCCAGGAGATCTAACGCCCTCTTTTCCCCTTTGTGGGCATCACACACACACATAGTGCTCTCATATACATGCAGGGAAAACACTCCCATGCATTAAATAAATACGTAAATTCTTTTTTAAAAATAGGGGACCCGGTGGCCTTCGTAATCATAGTAATCCTAGTACGGGGGCAGGCAAAAACAGGTGGATCACTAAGGCTTGCTGATCAACCAGCCTAGGCTGCTAACTCCAGGCTAGTGAGAGACCTTTTCTCAAAATAGTTTGAGGGGACTGGGGAGATGGCTCAGTGATTTAAACCACTGGGTGCTCTTGCAGAGGACCCGGGTTTGATTATCATGGCAGCTAACAACTGTCCATAGCTCAGCAGCATACATGGTTGATTTTTGTTGTTGTTTTTTTTGGGGGGGGGTTTGCTTTTATATAAGAAAGAGTTCAGCCGGCTGTGGTGGCACATGCCTTTAATCCTAGCACTTGGGAGGCAGAGGTAGGCGGATCTTTGTGAGTTCAAGGCCAGCCTGGTCTACAGAGTGAGTTCCAGGACAGCCGGAGCTACAGGGAGACCCTGTCTCAAAAAGACCTAAAAAAAAAAAAAGAGTTCAAATGACCCCTGAGGAATAAGACACCAAAGTTGTCCTCTGGCTTCCACACATACACATATCCATGCACACAAACAAGCATGCACAAGACACATATACAACCAAACTACTATATCCTGAACTGTATGTACATAGTTACCAAGAATTTTGATTTTGTTTCTGTTTTTTGGTTTGTTTGTTTTTTTAGGGGGGTTTTTTGGTGGTTTGTGTGTCTGTGTATGTGTGTGTGTGTGTGTGTGTGTTTGTGTGTTTCAGGCAGACAGAGTCTCCTTGTAGCCCCAGCTGGCCTGGAACTCACTATGTAGACCAGGCTTGCCTTGAACTCACAGAGATCCACCTGCCTCTGCCTGGCACTAAAGATGGTTCTTAGCAACCATGTGGGTGCTGGGAATCGAACCCAGGTCTTCTGCAAGAGCAGTCAGTGCTCTTAACCATTGAGCCATCTCTCTAGCCCCTAGTGGGGTTGTTTTTGAGACAGAGTTTCCGTGTCGCTCCAGCTGGAACTCACTATGTAGCTATATAGACCAGGCCCCCTTACCACTGCCACCATGCCTGACTTCAGTTACTAAGGATTTTTTTTTTTTTATTTTTTTTTTATTTTTGAGACAGGGTCTCCCTTGTAGCTCTGGCTGTCCTGGAACTCACTCTGTAGAACAGACTGGCCTTGAACTTGCAGAGATCCACCTCCCTCTGCCTCCCAAGTGCTAGGATTAAAGGTGTACGCCACTACGCCTGGCAATAAAAGAATTTTTATAATTTTCCCTGAAAATTCACTCCTAAAAGAATTATGTAACATTCTTCCCTGCCCCCTCTCTCTGTCTCTGTTTCCTTCTCCCTCTTTTTTGTTTTATTTTATGAGATAACAAGGTCTTACTGCCATGAGGACCGAGATTACAGTCATGTAGCCCCACATCTAGCTGACTCAAAAGTTCTTTGTATGATTATATTTTTTACTTTTCTCTATTAATATTTGTAGTTTTACCATTTGTTTCAATTTATTTGCTCTTCCTCACTGAGAACATAGTACCACATAATTAAAACACAGCTACATATGATTAAATTAAAATAATGTAGATTTTACTGAATATTTAAAGTATGCTTGATAAAACTAGTACTGTTTATTTATTTATTTTTTTGGTCTTTTCGAGACAGAGTCTCCCTGTAGCCCCAGCTGTCCTGGAACTCACTCTGTAGACCAGGCTGACCTTGAACTCACAAAGATCCGCCTGCCTCTGCTTCCCGAGTGTGCTAGGATTAAAGGCATGCACCACCACGCCCGGCTTAATTAATTTATTTTTTTGAGACAGGGTCTCCCTATAGCCTCAGCTGGCCTGGAACTCACAGAGATCCACCTGCCCGTGTNCTCACTCTGTAGACCAGGCTGACCTTGAACTCACAAAGATCCGCCTGTCTCTGCCTCCCAAGTGCTGGGATTAAAGGCATGCGCCACCACGCCCGGCAAAACTAGTACTGTTTAATCTGATGCTCTTGAACCTCAGAGGAACAATAGAAGTCTTGGATATTGACACACATGTGGAAAATGATTACACATATTATGAATAGTTTCCAGAGATGAAAACAAGCAAGTAGGGTAAGATTTTTTTTTTTTTTTGGTCTTTTTGAGATACGGTCTCCCTGTAGCTCCAGCTGTCCTAGAACTCATTTTGTAGACCAGGTTGGTCTTGAACTCACAAAGATCCGCCTGCCTCTGCCTCCCAAGTGCTAGGATTAAAGCCATGCACCACCACGCCTGGCTAGGGTAAGATTTTTATTCAGTGTCACAAAAGGTATATGGTATAATCAGAAAATCAGGAATTTATGAAATCAGTCAAAGCTGGGATTCAACCCTAACCTAATTGTGTGAATTTTGGTGAATTTTAATATTTAACAATAACCCATTTGATTGATTGATTGACTGATTGATTGATTGATTGATTGAGGCAGGGTCTCAGAGTGCAGGCAATTCTAGCTAGTCTGGGACTTCATATGTAGACCAGATGGGCCTTTCCTGCCTCTGCCTTCTGAGTGCTGGGATTTAAAGGTGTGCACTACCATCCTCATCTAGTTTACTTATTTATAAATTAGAGAAATCACACAGAAATATGTACTTGACTCTATTTAATTAGCTGGTGTACCTAAAGGTGCCTAATTAACTGTCTCACATAAGTCCCTCAAAAAACTTGCCAGATGTGGTGCACACACCTTTAATCCCAGTGTTTGGGAGGCAGATGTAGGCTGGTCTCTGTAAGTTCAAGGCCAGCCTGGTCTGCATAGTGAGTTCCAGGCTAGCTGGGGCTACACTGTCTCAAAAAGACAAAAACCAAAACACTATAGCCAGATGTGGTGGTAGTGCATACCTTTAATCCTAACACTCAAAGGAAGCAGAGGCAGGCAGATATCTGTGAGATCAAGGCCCACCTGGTCTACATAGTGAGTTCTAGACCAGCTGGGGATAAAGGGAGACCCTGTCTCAAAAAAAGGGGGGGGGGGACAACTTTATTTTTTTCAGGTATAAAGAAATAGTTCAGGGCTTGGAGAGATGGCTCAGCGGTTAAGAGCACCAACTGCTCTTGCAGAGGACCCGGGTTCGATTCCCAGCACCCACATGGCAGCTAAGAACCATCTTTAACTCCAGTTCTAGGGGAATCCGATGCCCTCTTCTGACCTCTGCAGCATTGCACGACATGGGTGCACCAACCTACATGCAGACAGTACACTCATACACATAAAAAAAGTAATAAAAAAATTTTTTAAAAGAAAATTTAACAAAAAAAAATAGTTTGGTTTTTCATATAAAATATAGCTGCATTAAACATTTGTTTAATATACTCTGATTTCCTGTAATAGAAAGCAGTATTATGATTAGAAAAATAGCCTGAGAAAGAGTAGTTATATGCAATATGGGTGAAATGTTTATTGTCTTTACATACAAAATGTAACCTCATAGAGTTCTGAAAGCTAAATTAAAATATATCAGAAGTTCATTGTAATTGTAATTGTGGAGGCAGGAGCACGAGAATGAGTTAAAGGCCAGCCTCGACTACATAGCAAGACCATTTCAATGCACCAACAACAGAAAAAAAAGAGGATTTCATGTAAAGTACTGAAAACTACTTGAAGAACATAGTGAGTGCTTCACTCTTCTACCTGTCTCTCCCAATCCAGATGTTTTTTCTCAAACTCTGGGATTCTTTAGCCAATTACTACTGTTTTGTCCTCTAGGTGCCATCATTTCACCTTTGCATTTATAAAGACATTTATCTATTCATCTTGTTGGTTAAAACTCATTAATTTGGGGGAGCAGAATTGCTTTGTTGCTTCCTTTTTATCTATTAGCTGAACTTGACCAAGTTCTTTTTCTAATTACAGGTGACTGAGTTTTCCAGCTGCAGAATGCATAGCACTTTAAATGGTAAATAAAACTGAAAAAGTCATTTAATTGTTCCAGTTACTACATTATCAAAAGAAAATTTAGCAACATTTAGCTAAATGTGTAGTAATTAAGTCCTAAGAGATAAGTCATTAGTTTTTTTTTGCCAAAAGAAAAGCCAAAAATGGGACTTAAGAGAAAGGGAGGGGGAAAAAAAATAAGAAAGACCTTGTATTTGTTGGGTAAGCTAATTAGCATGGATTAGTTGTGATCATCATTTACTTATTAGTTTTAGGCCATTAACATAAGCTTTGAAACTAAATTTTGCCAGAATAGCCAGAAGTAATCAAGCTTTTGCTTGCTAAACTCTGGTTTGTTCAGGAAGAACTGACTATAAAGTGCTAGAAAGATTCATATTTGCTATTTGGTGACCAAGATGTGGAGGAAACCATACTAGTTGTGATGGTGAAGTACTGGTAAGCATGCAATAGACAGAGATGCTTAAAGGTTGTTTGGTCTAGATGTGGTAAACCAGTAAAGTGTCATATACCTCCCCCAAGAGACTTTCTAGTAAACAGATAATAAAATGTGCCATACCATTATTATTTCTTTGACTGCCCTGTCTAAATTCTTTTTTCTGTTAATATAGCAATTAACAGGGTCATTAGAACTTTTTTTTATCAGCACAGTGTTTTCCAGAGATGATATATTCATTATTTTGATTGATTCAGCTCTTCTCAAATTGCTTGTGTTTTCCCCTCTTCCTCTCTTTTTCAGATAAAGAATTGAGTTAACCTACAATCAAAAACATAATAGGCTAATGCATAATATATGTGTCCAACCTTAAAAAATACTTTTAAAATGTTACATAATATGTGCATTTATTTCACAGATGTTTAATTTATATGGCAGTTATTCTGAATTCTTCATCACACTGATTTATTGCTTTTGTTTAGGTTGGCCATGATGAGTAAACTGGAATTAAAGGAAGCTAAGATGCTGAAGGTTCAATTCGTGGGAGACGATGATGTTCTTAATCACATTCTTGATAGAGAAGGAGGTACTGAGTGACAGTTGAAGAGCTGCTGTGGGTTGTCTCACTTTTATAAAAAGTGAGATGGATGGGGCTGGAGCGATGGCCTAGCGGTTAAGAGCGCCGACCGCTCTTGCAGAGGACCCGGGTTCGATCCCCAGCATCCACATGGCGGCCGAGAGCCGTCTGAAACACTAATTCCAGGAGAACTCCAGTTCCAGGGGAGTCCGACGCCCTCTTCTGACCTCCGCGGCATTGCACGTCACGGGTGCACAGACTTGCATGCAAACAATACATAATACATTCATACACATACGGAAATAAATAAAATTAAAAAAAAAATTTTTTTTAAAAAGTATTTAAAAAAAAAAAAAAGTGAGATGGATGGTCCTGGAGACATGGCTCAGTGGTTAAGGGCACTGGGTGCTCTTGCAGACAACCAGGGTTCAGTTCCCAACAACCAAATGGCAGGTAACAACCATCTTTAACTCCAGTTCCAGGGGATCTAGTGCCTTCTCCTGGCCTCCATGGGCATTGCATGCATGGGTGTACTCAAATACCTGCACACAAAACACTCATGACCATAAAAATAAATAAATAGGGTACACTACCATACCCAGCCTAATGTTTTATTTTTAAAATATAACACAAAGCTGGGGCTGGAGAGATTGGTCAGTGGTTAAGAGCACTGACTACTCTTGCAGTTCTTAGTAGTACTGGGGATCTGATGCCTTCTTCTGACCTTGGAGGGCATTGTACAACATGGGTGCACTTAAACACAAGTGGGCATTACACATCTACACAGAAATAATAATAGTAAATATTTAAAATATAACACAAAGCAAGGCCAGCCTGGTCTACATAATGAGTTCCAGGTCAGCTGGGGCTACAGGGAGACCCTGTCTCAAAAAGACCAAAAAAACCTCCCCCAAAACACAAAGTTATTTGATCTAGTAAATAAAATTACTCATTTTCAGTTTACTTCTTTTAATCTTTAATTGAAAGTTAGTAGTAGTGGTAAATAATACCTACCAGATTGTGATTTAACTCAGAATAAACCCTTTTTAAAAAAATATTTTCTTTTTTTTATTATTTTTATTTTTTTGGAGACAGGGTCTCCCTGTAGCCCCAGCTGTCCTGGAACTCACTATGTAGACCAGGCTGGCCTTGAACTCACAGAGATCCACCTGTGTTTGCCTCCTGAATGCCGGGATTAAAGGCTTGGGCCACCATGGTGGGCATATCCCTTTTTTTTTTTTAATTTATTATTTTCTATGCGTATGAGTATACTGTCTGCATGTAGGTTGGTGCACCTGTGTCGTGCAATGCTGCAGAGGTCAGAAGAGGGCGTCAGATTCCCCTGGAACTGGAGTCAAAGACGGTTCTTAGCCGCCGTGTGGGTGCTGGGAATCAAACCCAGGTCCTCTGCAAGAGCATTTGGCCCTTTTAACCACTGAGCCATCTCCAGCCAAGCAGGCATATCACTTTTATTTATTTTTATTTTTATTTTTTTCTTAATTTTTTTATTAATTTTTGTATGTGTATGAATGTACTGTCTGTGTGTAGGTCTGTGCACCCGTGTTGTGCAATGCCGCGGAGATACGAAGAGGGTGTTGTATTCCCCTGGAACTGGAGTTAAAGACGGTTCTCAGCCGCCATGTGGGTGCTGGGGATCCAACCTGGGTCCTCTGCAAGAGCAGTCGGTGCTCTTAACTGCTTGGCCATCTCTCCAGCCCCAGGCATATCACTTTTAAAAGTGTGGGGGTGGTGTGTATTTCACTTGGTTATATAAGTTGTGAATGAGTGGTCAGTACTTCAGTTTTATTATAGTGGTGGTGGTATGAGATATTTTCTGTATTTCCTAAACTTAGACTCTCTGTGTAACCCAAGCTAGCCTTTGCCTCAGCTTTTGAGGGCTACAGTTTATAGGCATGGTCAGTACTTCTCTGGGGGATGAAGAATGGGACAGAATCTTACTATGTAGCTTAGGCAGGCCTCAGATTTGTAGTGATCTTCTTGCCTCAGCCTTCCAAGTGCTGGAATTGCAGTTGTGTGCTTAATACTTTTTTTTTTTCACTTTTTAATAGATTTTTTTCATTTATGTGTGTGGGTCTGTACACGTATTTGGAGATGCGTTCAGAACCCAGAAGAGCTTGTTGTTAGCCCCAACTTGAGTACTGGGAACTGACGTGAACTGGATTCTCTTTTTTTTTTTTTTTTTTTTTTTTTTTTTTTTTTTTTAATTCTATTTATTTCTGTATGTGTATGAATGCACTGTCTGCATGCAGGTCTGCGCACCCGTGTCGTGCAATGCCGCGGAGGTCAGAAGAGGGTCTCGGATTCCCCTGGAACTGGAGTTCTCCTGGAATTGGAGTTTCAGACGGTTTTCATCCGCCATGTGGGTGCTGGGGATCGAACCCGGGTCCTCTGCAAGAGCGGTCGGCGCTCCCAACCTCTAGGCCATCTCTCCAGCCCGACTTGGATTCTCTGAACAAGCAATAGATGCTCTTAACCACTAAACTGTCTCCCCAGTCCTTTTATTTTTTTGCAGCGTCATCTCACTGTAGATCAGGCTAGACTTGAACTTACAGAAATCCACTTGCCTCCATTTCCCAAGAGCTGGGATTAAAGGTATATGTCACTTCACCCAGCCTTAGGACTTTTTTTTTAAGATGTAAAAAAAAAAAAATTTTTTTTTTTTTTTAATTTTATGTGTATGAGTTACTACCTGCATGTCTATCTGCTGCACCTCATGCATGTTCACAGAGTCCAGAGGCACCTGATCCCCCGGAACTGGAGTTACAGAGAGTTGTTAGCCATCTTATAGATGCTGGGAACTTCACCCAGGCCCTCTGCAAGAACAGCAAGTGCTCTCAACTGCTTAGTCATCTCTCTAGCCCAGGCTTTAGTACTTTTAATGAAAAACAAAACAGTGACTCCCCCCTCCCTTTGTGTATTGACCCCTCAGTACAGTTTGTTTACTTATTTAAATGTAATAGTTAAACTTATTATTTATTCACTGTGGTATACTTCTGAAGATCAGAAGACAACTTTGTAGAGTTGGTTCTTTTTCCACTGTGGATCCCATCAGGCTTGCTTGGCAAGGACTTTTACCTACTGAGCCATCTGATTGGCTCTAAGTGTAATGTACAGAAGGAATTTACATCTGTCATGTTCTAATTCTTTGTATATTTTTATAGGACTTAAATTAAAGAAGGAGAGAGCTCAGCTTTTGGTCAGTCGCAAAAATATAATAAAGAAGCCAGAATATGAATTGGAGGAAAGTGACCAGGAAGTCTTAAAGGATCAGAAATATGTGGAAGTTTTGGGACAAAATATTCAAGGTATTGGATGGGGGGGTAGCATACATTTAAATTTCTGCTATTAGCATTCAGGATACACAAAAGTAGTTTGGGGGGTAGCATGCATTTAAATTTCTGCTATTAGCATTCAGGATACACAAAAGTAGTTTGGTAGGTTAAACAGTGGTATACTGTAATTGTGTGTCTACTCTAAAAGCATTTCCTTCAAGTTGTTTTTTTGCTACAATTTTTAATAGTTTGTTTTTTAAATTGCATGTTTATGTGTGGAAATATATACATGTGTGCAGGTGCCTTTGAAGGCCAGAACAAGTGTGTCAGATCCTGGGCCAAATATATGCTATACACATACACAGAAGAAATAGTTTGTAGTTTGCTGAGCACTGACGCTGGCCAACCCCACTGCAGACAAGGAAGGATACACCCAGTATGGGAGATGGGAGTTGAACTCAGTCCTCTGCAAGGACAGTATGTGCTCTTAACCACTGAGCTATCTCTCCAGCTCCCTAATTTTTTTTTTTAATTTTATTTATTTTTTTATTTGTATGAATGTACTGTCTGCATGTAGGTTTGTGTACCCGTGTGGTGCAATGCTGTGGAGGTCAGAAGAGGGTGTCGGATTCCCCTGGAACTGGAGTTAAAGACGGTTCTCAGCCACCATGTGGGTGCTGATAATCGAACCCGGGTCCTCTGCAAGAGCAGTCGGTGCTCTTAACCGCTAGGCCATCTCTCCAGCCCCTAGCTCCCTAATTTTTTTAGGTGTATAGTCTGGCCCAACTTTTTAAATGGGTGCTACCTTGTTGTTTTGTTGGGATCCAATCTTGCTGTGCTGTCCAGGCTGTTCTTGAAATCCTGAACTCAAGTGATCCTCTGCCCTGAGCATCACAAAATGGCTAGGACTACATGTGCCAATTATGCCTTGCTAAAATTGTGATTCATTGTGATGTTATGATTTCATTGGAAAGAACCTATAAGAGTAAATGTCGCCGGGCGTGGTGGCGCACGCCTTTAATCCTAGCACTTGGGAGGCAGAGGCAGGCGGATCTTTGTGAGTTCAAGGCCAGCCTGGTCTACAGAGTAAGTTCTAGGACAGCTGGAGCTACAGGGAGACCCTGTCTCAAAAAGACAAAAAAAAAAAAAAAAAAGTAAATGTCTGGCAGGTATGGTGACACACACCTTTAATCCCAACTGGGAAGCATAGTCAGGCGGATCTCTGTGAGTTCAAGGCCAGTCTGGTCTACATAGGGAATTCCAGGCCAGCTGGTGCTACGAGGAGACCCTCTCTCAAAAAGACTTCCCCCCGCAAAAAATAATAATATGAGTAAATGTTTATGAAACTTGGATGTAAGGATGTTGAATTATTGCTTGATATATTACTGTTATAAGGCTACACTTGGTCAGTTATGTTTCCTTTTCCTTGGCAATGACCTTGTTTGTTTGGTTGGTTGGTTGGTTGTTTTTCAGACAGGGTGTCCCTATAGTCCCAGTGGGAACTTGCTCTGTAGACCAGGCTGGCCTTGAACTCACAGAGATCTGCTTGCCTCTGCCTCCCAAGTGCTGGGATTAAAGGCGTGAGCCACCGTGCCCTGCTGGCAATACACATTTTAATTCTCTCAGTCTTAGAAATTCCAGTAGACAAGGAAATAATTGGGTAAAGGGACTTTATTCCTTAGGGAATGCGGTGGTAAGCACTTTGGAATTAACTATTTTACTTAAGCTCTAAATTTGTGTCAGTAGTTTGAGTCCAGCAATTGGAATGAGCATGCACACCAGAGAAGTCTGACTCACAGTTGTCTTACAAAGATGACTTTTTTGTTACTATTTGCAACTGTGTGGTTAGAGGTGGGGGTGGTATTCCAGGTAAGATGTAGAAAGTAGTTTTTCTTTTCATATTCTGCATTTAATCTTTTTAAAAGATTTATGTGTTTCTATGTGAGTTGTATGCAAACATCTGTGTGGAGGCGCAGCACACCCATCTTGTTATGTGGTTACTAGGATCTAAACTACAATTCTAATGATTGCACAGCAAGCACTTTTGATTACTGAGACATCTCTGCAGCCCTATTTTCTCATAAACAGATAACAAGCTGGCAGCTTAAAAAAATTTTTTTTTCCTAATTACATTTCTCTCTTTTTTTTTTCCTTTGTGTGTGTGTGTGTGTGTGTGTGTGTGTGTGTGTGTGTGTGTAGGTATAGGTTAAAGGCCAATTTGCAGGAGTGGGTTCTCTCCTTCCATTACCACAGTGTAGGTCCCAGTGGTTGAACTTGGGTCGTCAGGGCTGGTACCTTTTCTGCTGACTTATCCCCCCCCCCTTTTTTTTTGTCGTTTTTTGAGACAGGGTCTCCCTGTAGCCCCAGCTGTCCTGGAACTCGCTTTGTAGACCAGGCTGGCCTTGAACTTGCAAAGATCCATCTGCCTCTGCTAGGATTAAAGGCATGGGCCACCATACCTGGCTTTATCCCCAATTTTTAAAACACAGAGGGAAACCAAACCAAACCAAACAAAACAACACAGAGGGAATTTGTCTTTTTGTTTGTTTTTTGTAACATAGGCTGGCTTTGAACTACTGACCCTCCTGTCTCCTCCCAAGTGCTGGGATTCCATGCACATGCCACCATATCCAGCTTTATTACAGAATTTTTAGGAAGAGTTAGAAAATAAAAAAAACATCTATCCAATAAGAACTGTGTGTTTTTGTTTTTGTTTTTGTTTTTACTGGGTATGTTAGCTCATACCTTTACTTTGTGTGTTCAAGGCCAGCCTAGTCTACATACTGACTTCAGGCCAGCTGGGGCTATAGGGAACAAAAAAAAAAAAAACCCCAAAACAAAACTATTTTCTTGTTGTTTGTTTTTGAGATAGATTTCCACTATGTAGCCCAACTGGCCCAGAATTTTATGTGTAGACAAGCTGGCCTTGAACTCACAGAGATCTTTCTCCCCAGAACTGGGATTAATGGTGTGTACCATTTGCTGTGGTTTGTCTCCCACAGATTTGTATGTCAGAAGTGTAGTACCCAGTATGGTGATGTTGAGGAGTGGTAAAGCATAATAGGAAATAGGACACTTGAAATGCTACCTCAAGAGATGTACAGTACTGAGGTAGTTTGTATAGACTAAAAGATACTGTTCTTACCATTAGAATAAGTTAAGGTAGTTCTTAACATGAGCCAGTTAGAAAAGTGTATGCTAGTCAGTCACCTGAATTGCTCATAAGCTTCCTGTCTTGCCATGTGATCTTTTCTTACTATCCTGACTTCCATCATGATGTAACACATGTCACACAGCCAAAGGAACTTTCATCAGAGGAATGCATGCCAGTGCCATACCCAGAACTGTAAGCTAGATGAAAGTCTTTTGTTTGTAAGGTATCTAGCCTTAGATATTTCATTTTGATATGGTAACAGAAGACCATCAGGACAGCCTTTAAGTATATTATTAATCATTTTACAACACACATTTAGACATACTTGATTTAACTCTCATTGTCTATTCATCTGTCCAGTCTGGAGAAAAATCATTCTATCTATAAATAGCTGATTTCTTCTATTAAAGTTTAAGTAAACAAGAGCTATCTATTTTTCCCTATGGTGTATATTAGAATATTATATATATTAGTGAACTTTTTATGCAGTGCAGTGAGGGGTCTGAATTTTAGTTTTAGTTATTTAAAATTTTGTCTTTTTTTTTTCTTTGTTGCTTATTTCTAAATACATGTTACATTTTCTTTTCCAGAATCCTTGGAAAATGGCTCTACTGTAGATGGTATGAATAAAGTTTATTCTTTTCAACATAGAAAACACTCTGAAAAGATGGCTAAATTAGGTATGTTGCTTTTTTGTTTCCTATGGTCATTATAAACTAACACATTTCCCATGATTATCATTTCATTGTATTCCCTAAAAGAATAATAAAACACCCCTTAGGAATTAAAGTTAGATATGGTGGCATATGCCTTTAGTCCCAGCTCAGAGGCAGGTGGATCTCTGTGAGATGCAGATCAGCCTGGTCTATATAGTTAGTTCCAGGCCATTTGGAACTATAGGGAGTCCTTGTCTCAATAACAAAACCAAAAAATTAGGAAATGCCATGCACCTATAATCCCAGCACTCTGGAGGTGGAATATCACAAATTCAAGAACAGTCTCAGCTGTCCTTGAATTTGTGATAGGACATAGGAAGATCTAGTCATATTTTAAAAAAAAAATGTCATTCTGTATTAAACACATACATTCATTTCATTAGATTGTGTTAAGCTCAGCTATCTTCTGTTCGGAGCTAGATTATAAGCTTCTCCTATTAAGAACGTAGTCTTTGTTTTCTTTTGCTCTTCTGATTATGTTGCTTACATTCTTAACAAATTGCTAAATGATGAGTGACTTGAGAGTCATAAAGAGGTACTCTAAGAGCTTCAAATAAGAATTTATACTACAGGACAGCTGGGGCTACAGGGAGACCCTGTCTTGAAAAAGACAAAAAAAAAAAAGAATTTATACTATATATAGAAAAGTTTGTGTTGCTTGACGTCACTGGTCAGCTGACTGAGCTTCCGTTGCTGCTGTGGCCTAGACTCTTCCGAGCCGCTGTTACTGTCCCTGTGTCACTGTCACTGTTGCTGCCACAGCCACCATGGCTCAGTACAAGGGTGCTGCAAGCGCAGGCTGCACCATGCACCTGATGAAGAAGCGGGAGAAGCAGCATGAGCAGATGAAGCAGAGGACTGCAGAGGAGAACATAATGAAATCCAATATTGACAAGAATTCTCATCGCACTGATGCCGTGGAGGCGGAGCTCACGTTGAGTACTGTGGGTCTTGTGACCCTAAATGACATGAAGGCCAAGCAAGAGGCACTGGTGAAGGAGAGGGAGAAGCAGCTGGCCAAGAAGGAGCAGTCAAAGGACCTGCAGCTGAAGCTAGAGAAGCTTCGAGAGAAGGAGTGCAAAAAGGAAGCCAAGTGGAAGGTCTCTAGCCTGTCTTTCACCTTTGTATTAGACACTTTTCTGTTGCTGTGATAAAACACCATGACCAAGGAACTTATAAAAGGAAGAGTTTATTTGAGCTTACGATTTTGACGGTTCCAGGGAATTAGAGTCCATTGTGGTGGGAGGCATGGTGGCTGGAGCAGCAAGCCGAGAGTCACATCTCGCAAAGAGCACAGGAAGCAGAGAGAGAGCAATTGTAGACCACGAGGCTTGTTAAACTCACTAAGCCTGCCCCAGTGACATACTTCCTCTAGCACGGCCACACCTTCTAAGACCTCCAAAAACAGTGCCACCAACTGGAGACAAATGTCTGAATACTTAAAGCCTATGGGAGACACTCATTCAAACCACCACATTCCACTCCCTGGCCCCCATTGGCTCCTGACCATATAAAATGCAAAATGCATTTAGTCCAACCTTAAAAGTCCCCATAGTCTTTACCAGTTTCAATGCCATTCAAAAGTCTCTTCTGAGACTCAGGCCAATCTCCTAACTGTAAGCTCCTATAAAATCAAAAGGCAAATTACAAACTCCCAATGTACAGTGGAACTGAATACACATTCCCATTCCAAAAGGGAGGAATAGAGGCATAGTGAGGAAATACTGGATCAAAACAAGACCGAAAACCAGCAGGGCAAACTCCAAGTCCAGTAGCTCCATGTGCAACTTCTGGGACGTGACTTCCAAAGGGCTTAGAGGCCAGCGCTTCCAGCTTTGCTTGCAACATACATCTCTTTCTTTGGCTGGTACCACTCCCTTGTGAGCTCTCCTTGGCAAATATCTCACAGGTCTGGCATCCTCGAATGTCTTCTTGGGGTTCTCTGCTGCCAACCAGGCTTCACATTCATAGCTTCACGCAATGTCCTATCAGCCTTCTTTATTCAGGGACGCCCCTGCTGCACTTTGCCTGGCCTCTTGGCTCTTGAAACTGTGGAGGAAGAACTGATGACCCCTTCACTCTTGCAACTTCATGCCTCTCAAAAGCCAGCACCACGTGAATGAAATTGCCAATCTGGCTGCAAGTTCGGGATGGACTCTCTCTACTTTAACCACATTTGCAATTTTTCTCTGCCCTGGACTTGGAGGATTAGCTGGGTGTGGTCTTGCCCTGAAGGTATTGATTCTGTGTTTACTTGTAAATAGCGGCTTCTCCATTAATCACTTTAGTCTCCTTATGAAAGGGAGCCTCTCCTTCACATGCCTTGGCCCCACCTTTAAATCTTCCTAGTGAGTTTTCAGATCCAAACTGTACATTCTGCATTTTTCTGCCTACATTTGCTCTTTTTCATGTAGATCTTTATAAATATTCACCATTAAAAGCCACGCCACCATTCCTCTACAGTAGGCTGTCTGGAAATATCCTCCACCAAAGACATTATGTCCATTGCTTTTCTTTTTTTTTTAATTTTTTTTTAATTTTTTATTTATTTTTTTTTTTTTTTTTTTTTTTTTTTTTTTCTGTCTGCATGCAAGTTGTGTGTGTCTGTGCAATCCGCGGATGGTCAGAAGAGGGTCCTCGGATTCCCCTGGAACTGGAGTTCTCCTGGAATTGGAGTTCTCTGGAATTGGAGTTTAGGTGTTCTCAGCCGCCATGTGTGTGCTGGGGATCGAACCCGGGTCCTGCTGTAAGAGCGGTCGGCGCTCTTAACCCATAGGCATCTCTCCAGCCCCAGTCCATTGCTTCAACTTAGCATCAGGCAAGCATGTTGGCTTGCGGGGAGAACTGCTGCCAGACTCTTTCAAAATATCCCAATTTGCTGACCTAAGTCTTATTTTCCTCTAGAACACATCATTTTGCAGCCATGCTTTCTTTCCCGCTTCTTTACTAGAATGGCCTGTTAAGCTCTGCTTACAGTAGTCAACAGCTTTTCTAGCCCAAAGTTCCAAAGTCTTCCACATTTCTCCAAACATCCACATGGTCAGGTTCTTCACAGCCAACAGCCCACTCTCTGGTACCAAATAACTGTATTAGTCACTTTTCTGTTGCTGTGATAAAACACCATGACCAAAGGAACTTATAAAAGGAAGAGTTTATTTGAGCTTACGATTTTGACGGTTCCAGGGAATTAGAGTCCATTGTGGTGGGAGGCATAGCGGCTGGAGCAGCAAGCCAAGGGTCACATCTCGCAAAGAGCACAGGAAGCAGAGAGAGAGACTGGAGACCACGAGGCTTGTTAAACTCACTAAGCCTGCCCCCAGTGACATACTTCCTCTAACACGGCCACACCTTCTAAGACCTCCAAAAACAGTGCCACCAACTGGAGACAAATGTCTGAATACTTAAAGCCTATGGGGGACACTCATTCAAACTACCACAACCTTGGAGAAAGAAGAGGAGGGAGGTGAAGAGGAGAAAGAGGTGGCCATGTATGAGGAGGAGCTGGAGAGTGAAGAGATCACCACAAAAAAAGGAAAAATAGGGAAGAACCCCGATGTAGACACAAGCTTCTTGCCTGACAGAGACAGGGAGAAAGAAGAGAATCAGCTCTGGGAAGAGCTGTATCAGGAGTGGGAAGCCAAGCAAGAGATTGAAATCACCTTCAGTTACTGGGATGGCTGTGGGTACTGGTGTACATTTAAGATGAAAAAGGGCAACACAATGTAGCAGTTCCTACAGAATGCACTTGAGATCCTGTGTAAAGACTTCAATGAGCTCGGGTCAGCAGGAGTGGAGCAACTCATTGTCATCAAGGAGGACTTAGTTATTCCCTACCATCACAACTCGTCATCAAGGAGGACTTAGTCATTCCCCACCATCACAACTCATTGTACATCAAGGAGGACTTAATCATTCCCCACCATCGCAACTTCTGCAACTTCATCGTCACTAAGGCAGGAGGAAAGAGTGGGCCACTCTTCAATTTCAATGTTCACGATGATGGCAGCTCCTCAGCAATGCCTCCATGGAGAAGGATGAGTCCCATGCAGGCAAAGTGGTGCCGAAGAGCTGGTATGAGAAGAACAAGCACATCTTCCCTGCCAGGCATTGGGAGCCCTATGAACCAGAGAAGAAACGGGACAAGTACACGATTTGGTGAGCATCCAGGAGGGGGCATGGCCTCGGTTCTCCGCAGCAAGCCCCCGGTTCTCCCCAGCAAGCCCTCGGTTCTCCCCAGCAAGCCCCCGTATCTCCCGGGCTCCAGGTGCCAGCTTCCTGGGATCATGCCAGAGTGCACTACAGGGTTGGTAGCTGCCTGTCCCCTGGTTCTGATGCTGTCATTACAGACTTTTTTAAAAATAAAAAGTGGTTAAAAAAAAGTTTGTGTTATAGAAACATATACATAAAACTATTAGGAATGGTCTCTAACATTCTCCTTTCCAAGTTACTGTCTGCATTGTAACAGCTTGAATTGCTGATTTTCAGAAAACTGAAGCATAATAAAATATAATGTATTTTAATTTCATTAACAGCTTAAGTGTATTCTTGAAAATTTCATGAGGCAGTAAGTGGGAATGTCGTAATGTGAAAGGTCATCCTCAAAAGTCTGAGAAAAAGAAACAGTGTTTGAGAGCTACAGACCAACAGAATGACTCATCAATTAGCACTGTACTGTTTGTAAATACACTCACAAGTAAGGAAATAAGTGAATTAATATCCTCCCCCAAAAGATGTTTAAATAAGATCAAATAATAGACTGCTGAAGCTGGCCTGAAACTGCTATATAGACCAGGCTGGCCTTGAACTCACTAGATTTGCCTACCTCTGTCCCCTGAGTGCTAGGATTAAAGGAGTGCACCACCATTCCCAGCCTGAGAGGTTTTCTCCATCACCCTTCCCACCCACCACCCACCCCCCGTCTTTTTGAGACAGGGTCTTCCTTTAGTCCCAGCTGGCCTGGAGCTTGCTATGTAGACCAGGCTGGCCTTGAACTCACAGAGATCCCCTTGCCTCTGCCTCCCAAGTGCTGGGATTAAAGGTATGTGCTACCATACCCCACCGAGAGGCTGTTTTTAAGACTTTAAAAAATTTAGCCAGGTATAGTGGCACACACTTTTAATCCCAGCACTCAAGAGGCAAAGGCAGGCAAATCTCTGTGAGTTCAAGGCCACCTGTTCCACATAGTAAGTTCCAAGACATCTGGGGCTAAAGGGAGACCCTGTCTCCAAAAACAAAATAATAACAAAAAAAATAAGGATTTAAAAAAATTTATTCTTTCAGCCAGGTTTTTGGGTTTTGGGTTCTTTGGTTTGGGATTTGGTTTTAGTTGGGTTGGGTTTGGCCTATGGGGTTTTTGGGTTTGTTTGCTTGCTTGCTTGATTTTTTTTTTTTTTTTAGATTGTGTGCACATGCGTGCCTGCCTGTCTGTGTCTCCTTGTCTGTGTGTGTGTCTTTGTAGATTTATCATCCTGATGTAAGTAATAATATGCAGGTTTTCTGTTTTAAGAGCATTTGAGGAGCTGGAGAGATGGCTCAGTGGTTAAGAGCACTGGTTATTATTGCAGAGGAGCAAGGTTCAATTCCCAGCACCCACATGGCAGCTAACGACAGTCTATAACTCCAGTTCAAAGGGATCTGACTCCTTCTGACCTCTGTGGGCATTGTACAACGCAGGTGCACTTACATACATGCAGGCAGTACACTCATACACATAATAATTTTTTAAAAAGGAACTCATGGGGGCTGGAGAGATGGCCTAGCAGTTAAGAACGCCGATCGCTCTTACAGAGGACCTAGGCTCGATCCCCAGCACCCACATGGCGGCTGAGAACCGTCTGACACTCCAATTCCAGGAGAACTCCAGTTCCAGGGGAGTCTGACACCCTCTTCTGACCTCCGCAGCATTGCACGACACAGGTGCACAAACCTGCATGCAGACAGTACATTCATACACATACAGAAATAAATAAAAAAAAAAAAAAAGGAGCTCATAGCCGGGCGTGGTGGCTCACGCCTTTAATCCTAGCACTTGGGAGGCAGAGGCAGGCGGATCTTTGTGATTTCAAGGCCAGCCTGGTCTACAGAACGAGTTCCAGGACAGCTGGAGCTACTGGCAGACCCTGTCTCAAAAAGACCAAAAAAAAAAGGAGCTCATGCTGGGCGTGGTGGCACACACCTTTAATCCCAGCACTCGGGAGGCAGAGGCAGGTGGATCTGAGTTTGAAGGCCAGCCTGGTCTACATAGAGAGTTCCAGGACAGCTGGGACTACAGGGAGACCCTGTCTCAAAACAAACCAAAAAAAAAGAGCTCATATGAGTAAAAGCCATTCCCTGGACATCTGTTATTCAGCGGAAATATTTCTTTTCTTTTTGGTTACAGCTTCAGAAATAGCAAAAACACCAAGAAAAAGTGTTTCATTTGACTTAAAGAATGATCCTGAAATTATGACAAATGCTGCTCAAAAAAGCAAGGGTAAGACATTATTTTATTTCTTTGAAAAGAGTTTTTGTAGTTCTAGTACACACTCCTTTTTTCGTAAGTAAATTTTCATATATTTTTTTCTTTTCCGAAAATTCATTCAACAGACTTAATACTGCAACTTACATCCATACTTATCAATAAATAAATGGAAAAAAAATAATCTATGCCAACTGACATTATACAAATTGACAAGGTCAGCCAGGCGTAGTGGCGCACGCCTTTAATCCTAGCACTTGGGAGGCAGAAGCAGGCAGATCTTTGTGAGTTCAAGGCCAGCGTGGTCTACAGAGTGAGTTCCAGGACAGCTGGGACTACAGGGAGACCCTGTCTCGAAAAGACCAAAAAAATAAAAATAAAAAAAACAAATTGACAAGGCCATCTACTAACAGTCATTAAATTTTCATTTGTTTGAGTTATCCAATTTCTCATGGAAGATTTGGCTTTGACTTCTACTGTGAAATAAAGCTTTTGAAGTTTGAAAGGTAAATGACTTGTTGAAAATTATAAAGCGGATATTTTTTACTATCCATTTCAATTAAAATAAACTTTACTTTCTAATACAAAAATGGAAAAAGCTCAATCTTTTTTTCTTTTACAATGCTGCAGAAATGCAGGAATAGTTGTCACTACTAGTAGGAATAGTTATAAAATTATTAGTGATCATTTAGTCTTGGTGGAGATTCTGTTAAATGAGAGCTCAATAAGATATGGTGGCTTTTGTATAAAACTCCACCTTTGCTTTGAACAAAATTAGATCATGATCTAAAGTGAAATATTTGTAGTAAATGTGACTTTTTGTTTCATTTAGAGGACTCTACTTCAGAGAAAGTTCAGCTGAAGGTAAGTAATTGATAGAAAACTAGCAAAAATCTAAGTAAGACATAATGAACAGTAGCTTCCTCTTAGTTCAAATAGTGCTTTATTATTTACAAGCATTTGCCAGTTACATACCTAACATAGTAATAAAGAATTTGAGGTTCAAAAATGTAAGATGACTTGCTAAGTTTACTTCACTTGGAAGGAATAAAGCTGAAAAGTGAGCCTAGGACTTGTGTGCTCTTTGCTATGGCACAGCCATCCCTGGTTTTTTGTTGTTTTGGCTTCTTTTTTAATTTCATTTATTTTTTATGTGTATGAATGTACTGTTTGCATGTAGGTTTGCACACCCATGTCGTGCAGTGCTGCGGAGGTCAGAAGAGGGCGTCGGATTCCCCTGGAACTGGAGTTAAAGACTGTTCTCAGCCACTGTGTGGGTGCTGGGGATCGAACCCAGGTCCTCTGCCAGAGCAGTAGACACTCTTAACTGCTAGGCCGTCTCCTCAGACCCCCCCTCCCACCGGGTATTTTTAACTTAGTATTGCTAGCTTAAGAATTTTATGAGTTTGGTTTTGTTCTTATATATAATCTTTCGGTTTTGTTCTTATATATAATCTCTTGTTTCTTGGAGAGTTGATTAAATCCATTATATAATTTTACAATATATTTTCAAATGTAATTGTAAAATATTTACTAAAATATACACTAGTTAGATTCATTCCAGGGTAACTGAAAATAACTGAAAATAATTCACAGCTTTTGTCTCCTTGGAGTTTTAGTAATTTTGTTTTTTCACTGTGCCTTGTTAAGCCACCCTCCCTGAATGTAGGTCAACCCCAGTACATGTGTCCAGTGTTTGGTGACCATATAATTAGGTATGCCTGGGGTTAGTTAAGGGGTTGGCTTAGGTAAGAAGTGAATATTGACATTCAAGACCATGGCTATGGCCTGGGCAGCACAGCCCTATTTAGGCATATTATTAACTATCAGAGCTATCATTGCCTTTAATAATGCTTTCTTCATGTCTTGTGTATTATGTTAATATAAAAGAAAATACTGAGCCAGGCATGATATTGGGCACCTTTAATCCCAGCATGTGGAAGACAGAGGCAGGAGGAACTCTGTGAGATCAAGGCCAGCCTGGTCTACAGAGTGAGTTTCAGGACAGCTGGGGCTACAGGGAGACCCTGTCTCGAAAAGACCAAAAAAAAAAAAAAATCATCAGGGTCATGGGGGTGGGAAGACCATGTCAATAAGGGCAACAGAACCCAAAATGCCTCCTCTTCCACCATGGTCACAGTGAGGGAGGATAACATGGATTTCAGGGTCTATCAGTATGTATGTGTGGTTCGACTCGCAGACTCCTCCTTTCCTCATGGTTATTTATAAGGGGAGAAAAAAAAAGATGATCAGGGGATGTCTTGATGGCAAATGACATGTCCTTTTGCTCCCGTAGATGTATAACTGTCCATTATTTGTTTGAGCCACAGAACTTGAGAAAAAAATGCCTGATATTTTTCTACTCTTAAGCCTGGCATAAATGTAAACTAGAAGATAAAATGGTAACCTCACTAACACAAAGGGCATGGTTTTCTCTCTTCCTCTTCTCCATCTCCCTCTTCTTGACAGCTGCTGAGATTTCCAGCTTGCCTATTTTGTTTTTCTTTTATTACATTTACTTATTTTGGTGTATGTGTCATAGTGCACATATGGAGGTCAGAGGGCACCTTTTAGGACTAGGTCTCTTCTACTATCTGGGTCCTGGGGACTGAACTCAGGCCATTAGGCTTGGCAGTCAGCATCTTTACCCATTGGGCCAGGTCATCAGCTTCTATTTCATTTTTTTTTAAGTACAAATACATCCTACTAAGTTGATCTTTTTTTTTTTTTTTTTTTTTTTTTTTTTTTNTGTTCTGTTTCATTTTTTTTAGACTAGGCTCTACTTCAGAGAAGAAAAGTGAAGCGCTCTTGAAGGGGGGGTAAGGTAATTGATAGTAAAGAAATAACGAGCAAAAAGTAAAGTACGACCATTCATTAATGAACCAGTGGAGCGGCCTTCGTAGTTAAAATAGTGCTTTTATTATTTAACAAAGCAATTGCCAGTTACCATACCTAACATAGTAATGAAGAATTTGAGGTTCAAAAATGTAAGATGACTTGCTAAGTTTACTTCACTTGCAGTGAATTAATAAAAAAAAATAAAGATGAAAAGTGAAAAGAGGAGGACAGGGTGTGGTGGTGTGATCCCGCGTGGCTATGGCACAGCCATCCCTGGTTTTTTGTTGTTTGGCTTCTTTTTATTCATTTTTGATTTTTTTTATGTGTATTGCATGTGAATGTACTGTTTGCATGTAGGTTTTTGCAACACCCATTGTCGCTGCCAAGTTGCTCGTTGGTCGAGGTTTTCTTTCAGAAAGGGTCGAGGGGGGTCGGGGTGGTCAGGAATTTCCCCCTGGAATGGGGGTTGGAACTGGAGTTGTTGAAAGACTGTTTCTAGCCACTGTTGTGCGGGGTGTATGGGGATTTTTTTTTTTTTTCCCTGAACCCAGTGGGGGGAGGGGGAGGGGGGGGGAGGACCCAAGAGGAACGCGGAGGGGTCCTCTGCCAGACGCTAGTAAGACACCACTCTTTAAAACTGCTAGGCCGTCTCCTCAGACCCCCCCTCCCACCGGGTATTTTTAACTTAGTATTGCTAGCTTAAGAATTTTATGAGTTTGGTTTTGTTCTTATATATAATCTTTCGGTTTTGTTCTTATATATAATCTCTTGTTTCTTGGAGAGTTGATTAAATCCATTATATAAATTTTTTACAATATATTTTCAAACTGTTAATTGTAAATATTTACTAAAAATAACACTAGTTCGATTCATTCCAGGGTGGGTTAAACTGACAAAAACTAAAACTGGAAAAACATTAATTCACAGCTTTTGTCTCCTTTTGGAAGTGTTAGTAATTTTTGTTTTTTCACTGATGTGCCGTGTTGAACAGCCCACCTCCCACTGGAATTGTAGGTCTCACACCCCAGTGACATCTGTTCCTCCCCCCCCCGTGTTTTGTGGACATGTAGAAGTTAGGTATGTCCCCTGGGGTAGAGTAGGAATAAGAATGTATGAGGGAAGTTTAGAATCGAAGGTAGAGTTAGAGTTAGGTAGTAAGAGTAGTTAGTAATAGTTAGGGGAGTAGTATGTAGTAGAGTTTTAAGGGGTTGGCTTAGGTAAGAAGTGAATATTGACATTCAAGACCATGGCTATGGCCTGGGCAGCACAGCCCTATTTTTTAGGCTAATAGGATGATAAACGAGCACGAGCTATCATTGCCTCTTAAATAATGCTTTCTTTATGTCTTGGTATTTATAGTTAATATAAAAGAAAAATACGAGCCAGGCATGCTATTGGGCCGGGGCGGCACCTTTAAATCCCAGCTGTGGAACAGCAGACAAGAGGCAGGTAGGAACTTCTGTGAGATCATACACGGCCCCCAGGCCTGGTCTCAGAGTTTGGAGTTTCCGGTGCAGCTGCGGGGGCTTACCGGGAAGGCGTACCCTTGTCTCGAAAAGGACCCAAAAAAAAAAACAAAAAAAATTCCAAATTTTTATCAGAGGGTCATGGGGGGTGGCGGTGGGACAAAAAGGGAAAAAACAGGAAAACCAAACTAATAGGAACCGAAGACCCAATTTGTCCTAGGCAAAACATGAACCCAAAATGCCTCCTCCCTTCCACCATCTGGGCTTTTGGGTTCGTTTGGGGTCACAGCTTTGCGGGGGGATGGAGGTAACATGTGATTTTCAGGGTCTCTATCAGTATTGTCTGTGTGGTTCGACTCGCAGGGACTCCTCCTTTCCTTCATGGTATTTATAAGGGGAGAAAAAAAAAGATGATCAGGGGATGTCTTGATGGCAAATGACATGTCCTTTTGCTCCCGTAGATGTATAACTGTCCATTATTTGTTTGAGCCACAGAACTTGAGAAAAAAATGCCTGATATTTTTCTACTCTTAAGCCTGGCATAAATGTAAACTAGAAGATAAAATGGTAACCTTACATAAACACAAAGGGCATGCGTTTTTTCTCTTCCTCTTCTCCATCTCCCTCTTCTTGACAGCTGCTGAGATTTCCCAGTTGCCTATTTTGTTTTTTCTTTTATTACATTTACTTATTTGGAGGGCTGGTGGGATGTGCCATGGTGCACATATGGAGGTCAGAGGGCACCTTTTAGGACTAGGTCTCTTCTACTATCTGGGTCCTGGGGACTGAACTCAGGCCATTTTTTACGGGGGGGGGGGCGGTGCCTGCAGTCAGCATCTTTAACCCATTGGGCCCGGTCCATCAGCTTCTATTTCCATTTTTTTTTAAGTTACAACTACATCCTACTAGTTGCATCTTTTTTTTTTTTTTTTTTTTTTTTTTTTGGTCTTTTTGAGATTTTTTTTTTTTTTTTTTTGAGATAGGGTGTCCCTGGAACTCACTCTGTTAGACCAAGGCTGGCCTAAAACTCACAGAGATCCGCGTGCCGTTGCCTTGCTCCCAAGTGGCTAGGATTAAGAGTGCGCCACCACGCCCGGCATTGTATTTATTTCTCAGTTATGTGTTATAAGTGTACGTGTCATGCATGCAAGTTTGTGCACCCGTGTCGTTCGTGCAATGCCGCGGAGGTAGGAAGAGGGTCATTGGTTTCCCCTTGGAACTGGAGTTCTCGGAAATTGGAGTTCAGACGCTCTCATGCCACACATGTCGTAGGTCTGAGGCGGATCGAAACCCAGGTCCCTTCTGTAAGAACGTCTGCCTTAACTGCTAGGCCATACTCTCCAGCCCCTAAGTCTAGTTCTTTCAATCATTGAGATCTTAAGAGTAATTTTGCAAAAATCAGAACATCCATATCCAAATAACTTTCAGAAAATTACTGCCAACAAAATACTACTTAGTAACTTCCCTATGTGTTACAGAAAATTTCTGCAAATGAATTATCTTTACAATTTGTTCAGCTAAACAAACTGTTCTTTCATGAAGATAAAAGATTACTCTCTGGGACAAATAACTTATTTATCTTTTTAAATAAGTTTCACTGTCAAGCACATGAAGATCTTCTTCCTCACTCTGTCCACCAATCATAAAGTATCATGTTGCCACCTTGTCCAAAACCAATCAGTTCTTCATCTTGAAGTATCTGTATTATACTACTTGAGCTCAGATTCCCAATTTTGGACACTCTTTTCTATGGAAGCACATTAATGCTCTGACAGTGATATTACCTTACTGTAACAAATGGGTTTTCTGATGTTTTTTGGGGGAGTTGATAAAATCTAATCATACATTGAGACAAAAAAAATGCTATAATATATCTTAAACTTTGCTTGGATTACAGTAATGATTGTTTTTTATTTGGCTGGTGTTTGTTTGTTTTGGGTTTTTTTGAGACAAGGTTTCCCTGTAGCCCCAGCTGTCCCTGGAACTCGTTCTGTAGACCAGACTGGCCTTGAACTCACAGAGATCCACCTGCCTGTGCTGGGATTAAAGGCATTCACCACAAAGCCCAGCAAGACAAATCTCCCTGTAGCCCTAGCTGTCCTGGAACATCCTTGGAACTTGCTATGTAGACCATGCTGGCCTTGATCTCACATCCACCTGCCTCTGCCTCTGAGTGCTAGATTAAAGGCATGCGCCACACGCCCAGCTTTTTTTTTATTTTTTTTTTTTTTTTTTTTTTTTTTGATCTGGTGAATTTTAACCTGCCTGTGTTGGACCCACCATCCATTAAAAAATTCTGGAGTAAATAATGAGCCTCATGTGTCAGAGAAGCCAGCCATTTTTTAAAGATATATGAGGCAGAGAGTCTCAGCTTCCTTGTTGATTAAGCCTTTAATACTTTTCTTAAATGTTTCCTTTGACCCTTCAGATGTATGTCAGTCCATGTTATATCCGTCAGTCTCTATAGTGCCACACGGGTAGAGACACCTTTAATCCCAGTATGTGGAAGGCAGAGGCAGGAGGAACTCTATGAGATCAAGGCCAGCCAGGTCTACATAGCCAGTTCCAGGCCAGCTGGAGCTACAGGAAGACCCTATCTCAGAACCAACTTAGAGAGAGAGGGTATCAGAATCAGAATGCTTTTTTCTTTTAGCCTGTCAATGTCATAGAAACTGGAAAGTGCACAAACATAATAGCAATGGTATCCAAGGCATGATGGAGCAAAAGCAGACAAAAAGAACAGAACAAAGGTGTCTCTAAGGGGAACAGGAAGAGCAATTCATTTAGCCAGAGAAAAAGGAATCCTGGAATCTCTGCACAGAGCAGTGATTAAGATGCTGCCAAGCTAGTGTCTGAAGTCTCCCAGTCCTGTGCCTTCTTATGGTGGCTTGTCTGGCTCAGGCTGGCCTGAAACTCATGGTGTTCCCCAGCCTGACTACAATTTCATAACTTTTCTACCTCAGCCTCCTGAGTCCTGGGTTGTTTTTGTAGTTATATACTTTTTTATTTTAACAAATTTGTTATTGAAAACAAAATATTTTTCTGGGCCTTTTCTCTCAGGTCAGATATTAATCTTTTTTTGTATTATTGTGCTTTTTTATTTTTAAACAGAACAATGACAAAAATGAATGTCAGTCAACACCACCTCGTAGTCTAAGAAAAAGAATAATAGGTATGTATTTTCTTTTTACATGAAGTTTTCTTTTTTCTTGTTTGATAGTTTTTGTTCCATTTTTTGAGACAGGGTCTCATGTAGCCCAGGCTAGCTTCAAAATCACTGTGTAACTGTGATTGGCTTGAAACACCCAATGCTCTTGCCCAAATGCTATGATTATAGGCATTCTGCACAGCATGAAGTTTTATTAAAACGTAACATCTAGCTAGGTGTGGTGGTGCATGCCTTTAATCCCAGCACTCGGGAGGCAGAGGCAGGCCGATCTTTGTGAGTTCAAGGCCAGCCTGGTCTGCAGAGTGAGTTCTAGGCTAGCAGGGGCTACAGGGAGACCTTGTCTCAAAACACCAAAAAAAAAAAAAAAAAAAAAAAAAATCTGAATCAGGATCAATAATGGTAAAGTAAATAGGCTCAGTATGTCAGCTGTTCAATCTTTAATCTTTGTCTGGCCCACTCACTGGTCCTCTGTCTGTTTTTCATTTGTGTACTAGACATAATGATGGTACCAACTTCAGTTGTTTGGAAATAAAGGACATCACACATGCTCAGAGTAGTATTTCACCTTGTTACAAGCTTAAGTGTTAGTTATCTGTTTGTTTGTTTTTTGAGACAGGTTCTCCCTTTACCCCTACTGGGCTGGAACTTGCTATGTAGACCAGGCTAGCCTGGATCTCACAGAGATGTGCTGGTCTCTTTCTCCTGAGTGCTGGGATTAAAGGTGCGAGCCACCATACCTGACCTATCTTTTATTATCATAACAATTATTACTGTTATTCCTACCTCTTCATGACAAAAGAATATGCTCATGTTCTCAAACTCCTTAAGGAAAAGAACAACAGGATTGCCTACAAAATGGTACCTTTTTTAAACAAAAACTTTTGGTTTTGATTTTTTATTTATTTTATATGTAGAAGTGTTTTGCCTACATGTATGAAAGTGCACCACATTTGTACAATGCCCTCAGAGGACAGAGGTCAGATCCCCTTAAATTGGAGTTAGAGATGTTTGTTAGCCAATATGTGGGTGCTAGGAATTGAACCAAGGTCCTCTGAAAGAGCAGCCAGTTCTCTGTTTTTAAATATTTTATTCACTTTTTATTTTATGTGTATGAATATATTACATGCATGCATGTAAGTAATACCTGCGAGGGTCAGAAGAAGGCATTGAACCCTGGAACTGGACTTATGTGTGGGTGTTAGCCAACATGTGGGGTGCTGGGAATCAAACTTGGGTCCTCTGCAAGATGCTAACCCATCTCTCTAGCCCCTTGTTTTTCTTTTTAATATGTGTATTTGTTCTATGCTGACTCTGCATAATTTTTTGGCATCCTTCTCTTGTTCAAAGTAAACATACTTATTTGGTTAAAATGATTTTACCAACAGTTTAGAAGTTAAGCATATTTATCTTGTTGAATATAAAACTATTATTCCTTATTTGGGAAGTACAAAATTAACTCTTGTTTCTGGGAAAGTGATGGGAATGATCATGGTTTATTAGAAAGTACAGTTCTTGGGGCTGGAGAGATGGCTCAGTAGTTAAGAGTGCTCTTGCAGAGGACCCAGGTTTGAGTCCCAGAACCCACATTGTGGCTAAGAACAGTCTTTAAGCTGGGTGTGGTGACGCACGGCTTTAATCTTAGCACTCCAGAGGCAGAGGCAGGCGGATCTCTGTGAGTTCAAGGCCAGCCTGGTCTACAGAGTTCGTTCAAGGCTGGGGCTATAGGGAGACCCTGTCCAAGAAAAAAAAAAAAGAAAAAAGTACAATTCTTAAATCAACTCTGGGATAGAGTACTGTATGTGTGTTTTAGTTCTATAGTAACTGCCAGTTATTGACTGCTAGCTAGACCAGGTAGAGTGACATTTTCAATATGTAGCTACAGAAGAGTCTACAGTACTAATTTAAGCTGTGGACAGTTAAGCAGCTAACAGTGTAAAGTGTCTAGTGTTGTAAGTTCAGTGATTGATATAGCAACTCAGTAATATTAAGAACCCAGCCTGTCTGCATCTTTATATTGTCACCAGCATTATTCCTCTTTAAGACTGAATCTTTATGTTGGAGAACTCTGTAGTGTTGTTGTTCATGTAAGTAGGGGATTTAATGAAGGGAAGAGACTCTTTCTCAGAAGCTTCTAGTAAATTTCCCATCTCATTGGTCAAAGTGTTATATAACCACCCTGTTTGAAAAGGAGGGAGGGAAAGCAGTACTTGACAGAGGCAAAAGACTGATTACTGTTATTTATTTATTTGTTTGTTTTTTGTTTATTTGTTTGGTCTTTTTGAGACAGGGTCTCCCTTTAGTCCCAGCTGGCTCACTCTGTAGACCAGGCTGGTCTTGAACTACAGAGATCCGCCTGCCTCTGCCTCCCAAGTGCTAGGATTAAAAGTGTGCCACCACTCCCGGCTTGATTACTGTAATTTTTACCATAAGGTGGAGCACATTGCCACATTGTCCAAAGATGGAGTTCTTTTAGTAGGAGAAAAGGACAATGGTATTAAGTAAGGTTGACATTTTCTATCACAATTCCTGCATATTAGACATTATTAGTTGTTTTAGATACTTTCAGGGGCTGGGGAGATAGCGCGACAGGTAAAGCTCTTGCTACACAAGTATGAGGATAGCAGTTCAAATCCCAAAACCCATATAAAAGCTGGGTGGGCTTGGAGCACGGGAGGCTAAGGTGGATTCTCTGGAGCAAGCTGGCAAGCCAAAATTCAGCAAGAGACCCTGTGGAGAGCAATTACGGAAGACAGGCAATATCAACCTTGGGCCTCCACACGTACATGCATGCACCCATATATATACATGCCACCCCACACATACCTGCATGAACAGCGTGCACACACACAAACACATATACACGAAATATATATTTCAGGGGCTGGAGAGATGGCCTAGCAGTTAAGAGCACCGACTGCTCTTCTAGAGGACCCAGGTTGGATCCCCAGCACCTACATGGCAGCTGAGAACCATCTTTAACTCCAGTTCCAGGGGAATCCGACGCCCTCTTCTGACCTCCGAGGCATTGCGCAACTCAGGCACACAGACCTGCATGCAGACAGTACATTCATACACATAAAGAATAAATTAAAAATTAAAAATAAAATTAAAAATAAAGCTTAAAATACCTTTTAAAAAAAAAGGAAGATACATTTTGATATAATTTTCTCTATAGGTTAGTTAGATATGCTTACTCACATCTGATAAATATAGACACTGGTACTCAGGGAGTGTATATAATTTTAGTTATGAGTATAAATATATGAATATAATTATAACATATAATGATGGAGAAATCATGAACAAGTAATGAAAAAACTGGAATTTAAAGTCTTACTTCAAACCCTATCTTCTTCATTAACCCCAAATGGCTCAAACTGTGAAATTTTCCCTATATCTTTTATTCTTCTGCAGTGCCAAAGTCTCATTCTGACAGTGAAAGTGAATATTCTGCTTCCAACTCAGATGATGATGAAGAGGGTACAAAGAGCTGTGAAGAAGACACTAGTGCAGTCATGCTCAGTCAGAAGATTCAAGGTCAGAATAGAGTGCTCTCAGCTCCTGTTTCCAAAGGAATACCTTCTAAGAAAATGAAAAAAGACAAAACAGTACGTGAAGAGTGATTTTTTTGACCTTGAAGAGAAGTGTGTATAATACTTCCTTGGTAGCTGCCCTGGGAGAGCAGATCTATAGCAGGGAACAACAGTCTTTAGCTTTACTTTTTTATATTTTCTCAGCTTTACCCATTAATTCCCACATATATTTGTTTCTGTTGTTTACCTTTCTTTTTGGCCTATCTACATATTCATGATTGATACCATAATATACACTAAAAGTAACATGTCAATTTAATTGTGTAAAAATAAATTTTTAAATGATATTGATGGGATAACTGGTGGTAAGACGTCTCAGTACGTCTCTTTTCATACAGTTTGCTTTTATATTCAAGTTGTAAGTGCCTACTGATCCATGTTGAGTTATTTGGAAGAATATTGTGGGCACAGACTGACCCCAAGTACAAAGCATCTTCCTGCCTCAGTCTCCCACGTATTAGAATTACAGGTGTATTTCACCACTTTTAACTTTACCTTGTGCTGACAATGGGCTAATTATCCTGGCTCTATATAACAATTCAGAACAGTCTAGGACCCATACTATTTAAATAATTGCCAGTTTCTTCCTGGATACCCCAGAGATGATGTTTAAACCAATGCTATGAGATAAGGGATTTTAGTTGGGCACAGAAGCACGCACCTGTGTTCCCATGTGCTGTTTCATACATTTATACTAATATTGCTATCTAATTTTGAAAGAATACAAATATCCAAAATTAGTTAAAACTGTCTTTACTCTGTCCATTTTCAGAGTGACTTAGTAGAAGAGTATTTTGAAGCTCACAGCAGTTCAAAAGTTATAACCTCCGATAGAACACTGCAGAAGCTAAAGAGAACTAAGCTGGATCAGGTATGTTATAAGGGATGTTACTTCTAAATTTTGTTTATTGTGGCCATAAAATATATTAACAACAAATTTAGAGAAAATGAACATGAGCAGAGTTACTGCCCCAGTCACATAAAACATAAATTATGGGGCCGAGGAAATGGCTAGGTGGTTAAGCTCACTGGCTGTTCTTGCAGATGACTCAGGTTCCATTTCCAGCACCCACATGGACATTCACAACCATTTGTAACTAGATCAGGGGATCTGATGCCCTCTCTGGCCTCTGTAGCCACCAGGCACACGTGGTGCACATACATACATGCAGGTAAAACACTCATAAAATGAAAATAAATTGTTTTTTTAAAAAAAGAACCAGCTGGGCATGGTGGTTTACACCTGTAATCCCAGCACTTGGAGGCAGAGGCAGGCAGATCTCTGTGAGTTCAAGGACAGCTGGGGCTAACAAGGAGACCCTGTCCCAAAAAAAAGACAGCCACAAATTAATGTATTATACTTATTAAGTATTTGTTGTATGAATGGTAAATAATTCATTGGACTAGCATTCTATTTGTTATAACAATTAGACTTTTTCCATTTTATGATGTTTTTGTTTTTTCAGAATTGAGTAATGTCTTAGTTCTTGACATCTACATACCATGGCTCACTTCTTCACTTAAACCATATATTCATTGAACTTTATATTGGTCTATAAAACAAAATTTGCAGCCTGACCTTTTCGTCTATTACAAACTTTGCAGAAAGTGGAGGGCATACTTCTTTGGGAAAACTTGCATAGTATAATGAGGTAATAAGGTGACTGTGCACTGTTTTTTTCCAGTGTGTATTTCACAATAAAATATATCTATCTGGGTATGGTGGTACATGCCTTTGATCCCAGAATTTGGGAGGCAGAGGCAGGTGGATCTCTGTGAGTTCAAGACCAGCCTGGTCTACAGAGTGAGTTCCAGGCTAGCTGGGACTAAAGGGAGACCCTGTCTCAAAAAGACAATAAATAAATAAATAAATAAATAAATAAATAAATAAATAAATAAATAAATAAATAAAGGTGGGGATAATAATCAAGAAAAGATTATTTGACTCAGAGATTACCATTTTAGATTTTTAAACCTTTAGATTTCAACCTGTACAGTGCAAATCATAATTCAATAAACTTTTGAATGAGAACAGACTTTTAACAGAGTTTTTTGGATGCAGAAAAGATACTGAGAATATGGGGTGAGGCTCTGTGACTTGAATAACATGGTGCTATATGTGGGCAATTGTACTGTTTTTATCACTAAGTTCATTGGTATTGAGGCAAAATCAGAGACTAGTTAAAAATAATTGTCAAAAAGCCAGGCATGATACTTCGTGCCTTTAATCTTGCACTAGGAGGAAGAGGCAAGTTGATCTCTGTTAGCTCAAGGCCAATCCGGTCTACATATTAAGTTCCAGCCCAATCAGAGCTACATAGTGAGATCCTTGTCTCGATAGATGACTGATTGATTGATTGATTGATAGATAGATAGATAGATAGATAGAGTCAAAGGGGCTAATGAGGTCACTCAGTTGGTAATTAATTACTTACCATGCAAGCATGAAGACCTGAGTTTGATCCCCAGCACCCAGATAAAAAGCCAGGTGTGATGATAGGCTATGATCCCAGCTCTGGGGAAGTGGAGGTATGAGGATCTCTGGGGCTTGCTTGCTGGCTAGTCTAGTCAAACAAGTAAGCTTTAGATTCAGTGAAAACCTGTCTCAAGGCCAGCTAGGTAGCTAGGGAGGTAAAAGCATTTGCAGTATACACTTGTGGATCAGAGTTCAATCCCCAGATCCCACAGTGGAAAAAGAGAACTGACTCCCAAGAGTTGTTCTCTGACCTCCACAGGTGCACCTTGGCACATATGTGCCTGCGTTCACACATACATATACACACACTAAAAATAAATAAATTTAAGTAAAAATAATTTTTTTTTTTTTTTTTTTTTTTTTTTGTCTTTTTGAGACAGGGAGAGCTCTTCCAGTAGCTCTGGCTTGGTCCTGGAACAGCACTCTGTAGACCATGCTGGCCTTGAACTCACAGAGATCCCGTGTGCCTCTGCCTCCATGGCTAGGATTAAAGGGCGTGCGAAGATAAAAATTAATTTCTTTTTCTTTTCTTTTTCTTTTAATTTTTTATTTATTTCTGTATGTGTATGAATGTACTGTCTGCATGCAAGTTTGTGCACCCGTGTCGTGCAATGCCACGGAGGTCAGAAGAGGGTGTCAGATTCCCTTGGAACTGGAGTTAAAGACGGTTCTCAGCTGCCACGTGGGTGCTGGGGATCAAACCCGGGTCCTCTGCAAGAGCAATCGGCACTCTTAACTGCTAGGCCATCTCTCCAGCCCCCCTTGTATTTATTTTTATATAAGCAAAATGAGAGAATATGTGGATCTAGGGTCAAAATCAGACCTATTAGAAAAAAAAAGTCTCTAAGAGAATCTAAGAAATAATGTTAATGATATTTTTTTTTAATTTTTTTTAAATTTTATTTATTTTTGTATGTGTATGAGTGTACTGTCTGCATGTAGGTTTGTGTACCCATGTCGTGCAATGCCGCGGAGGTCAGAAGAGGGTCTTGGATTCCCCTGGAACTGGAGTTCTCCTGGAATTGGAGTTGCAGACGGTTCTCAGCCACCATGTGGGTGCTGGGGATTGAACCCGGGTCCTCTGCAAGAGCAGTCGGTGCTCTTAACCGCTAGGTTATCTCTCCAGCCCCGTTAATGATATTTAAAGAAGGAAATTGTAGATATAGCACAGCATGTGATAATAAGCATTTATTATGTGGGTTAGCTGGAAGTTGGCCAATCTAGGATTTCTCCTGGGTCTGCCTGTCTTATTGAACTATTGGCTAGCTGAGGAATATTTTCATTATGATGATAGAAGCTTAAGAAGAGGAAAAACAGGGCTAGAGAGATGGCTCAGCAGTTAAGAGCACTGACTGCTCTTGCAGAGGACCTGGGTTCGATTCCCAGCACCCACATGGTGGCTAAGAACTGTCTTTAACTGCAGTTCCAGGGGAATCTGACACCATCTTCTTTATTTTTTGACACCATCTTCTGACCTCTGCAGCATTGCACGACACGGGTTCACCAACCTACATGCAGACAGTACATTCATACACATAAAATATAATAAATTAAAAAAAAAAAGAAGAGGAAAAACAGACAACCCCTTAAAACCTGGGCCTAGCAGTGTTTCTTGTGCCTCATTCTAGTCGCCATATCAAATCACATGGCTGAAAGTAAACTCAAGAGGCAGAGAATGGAAGCTGGGCATGCTGGCAAACATCTCTGATCCTAGCCCTTGGGAGGCAGAGGCAGGAAGGCAAATCTCTGTGAGTTCAAGGCCATTCTGGTCTACATAGTGAGTTCCAGGCTATCTGGGGCTACAGGGAAACGAGACTCCACAAATCTAGTAGAAGGGGACAGTAGAGTCATCCTGAGCATTGAATGTTGATAATTGAAGTGGAAGTGCCTAGATGGGACATTCTAGTAGAAAAACAGCTGAAAGCTGGGCATAGTGGTGCATGAATTTAATCCCAGCACTTGGGAGACAGAAGCAGGCAGATCTCTGTGTTCAAGTCCAGCCTGATCTACATAGTGAGTTCCAGAGTAGCTGAGGCTACAGGGAGATTCGTCTCAAAAAAAAAAAAGAGCAAGCAAGCAAGCAAGCAAGCAAGCTAGTTAGAGAGAGAGAGAGAGAGAGAGAGAGAGAGAGAGAGAGAGAGAGAGAGAGAAAAGGAAGAAGCAACTGAAAATGATAGTGCTTTTTCTCTGCTTTTTTCAGGACTCTAAATATCAGGAGATGAGAGGAATTTTTTTCAGGGTGGGGTGGGCGAGGTATTTTTGTTTTTGAGACATGGTCTCCCTGTAGCCCCAACTATATAGACCAGGCTGGCCTTGAAGTCACAGAGATCTGCCTGCCTGCCTCTGTCTCACAAGTGCTCAGATTAAAGGGGTGTGTGTGTGTGTGTGTGTGTGTGTGTGTGTGTGTGTGTGTCACCACACCCAGCTTGAGAGTTTTAAACATACTTAACTGTTTACTAAGAAGTGTCCTTTTTCTCACTAACTATGTGGGTAAAAACTATAGGACAGAATATTTGGAATATTGATTGTAATTCTTTTCTTCAGAATAAAAACTACATTGGGGTCAGCAAGATGACTTGGACAGTAAAGCCACTTGTCATTAAGCTTGATGTCCTATGTTTGATCCCTAGAATCCATGTGAAGGAAGGAGAGAACTGACTCCTGCAACTTGTCCTCTGACCTCCATACATACCCATGGCACATGGGTGTTCACACACAGACAAAATAAATGTAAAAGAAAACAAAACAAAAAAAAAATGGTGGTACTGGAGTAAAGATACATACAGAGCTTTTCGCCAAAATTTTATATCAAAAAATGAATCAGCCAGGTGTGGTGGCACACGCCTTTAATCCTAGCACTTGGGAGGCAGAGACGGAGGATCTTTGAGTTCAAGGCTAGCCTGGTCTATAGAATGAGTTCCAGGACAGCTGGGGCTACAGGGAGACCCTGTCTCGAAAAGACCAAAAAAAAAGAAAAAAAAAAATCATATTTGATTCACCAACAGAACAGGACAATGCAACACCCCCAGTGTTTGTTTGTTTGTTTGTTTGTTTGTTGGTCTTTTCGAGACAAGGTCTCCCTATAGCCCCAGCTGTCCTGGAATTCACTCTGTAGACCAGGCTGGCCTTGAACTCACAAAGATCTGCCTGCCTCTGCCTCCCAAGTTCTAGGATTAAAGGTGTGCGCCACCACGCCCAGCACCCCCAGTATTTTTATATTACTATTTGTCATACTATATTAGTCATTTTTCATCATTGTGACAAAATCCCTGAGAAACAAGGGTAGGAGGCATAGTTTGGCTGCCATTTCAGGGCTTTCATTCCATAGCAGGGCCCGAGCCTTCACACGTGTTTAATCCCAGCACTTAGGAGGCAGAGGCAGGTGGGCCTCCAGGGAGACCTTGTCTCAAAAAGACCAAAACAAACAAACAAAAATTAATTAAAGCTATATTTGGTATTTGTAATCATTTAAATAGGGTTGGGCAATTTTTTAATATTACTACATATTTACAATAAAAGGACTTTAAGAAAGCAAGTGTTTGCACTGAGGAATGGCTGGGGAGGTTAATTTGGCACAGTAGGCCTTAACACATGTGACAGAATGTATGGATTGGGTGGGGGGCTGTGGGAGGGTACCAATGGAGAAAGGGGTATAAATGTGATTAGGATGTTATATGTAAAATACACCGAAATTCAATTGAAAAAATTTAGTCTGGCATGGGTGGCTCATGCATTTAATCCCAGCACTGTGGTACACATGTGCACACATGCATGCGCGCGTGAAAACACACACACACACACACACACACACACACACCACATAAATAGTACAAAAATACAAAGGAAAGGGCCAGGTGTGGTGGCACATGCTAGCACTTGGGCAGCAGAGACAGGTAGATTTCTGTGAGTTCAAGGCCAGCCTGGTCTACAAAGTGAGTTTAAGACAGCTGGGACTGCAGGAAGATCCTGTCTCAAAAAGAAGAAAAAAAAATTCCCCCCAAAAAGAAGGAAAGCAAGTATTCAAGGCAGTTTTGATTACTTTGGGCATTCATACAATGTTCTGATTCCCATACCTGTTTAAAGTTATTATTTCCACTAACAGTCTCTCTCTCTCTCTCTCTCTCTCTCTCTCTCTCTCTCTCTCTCTCTCAAGCAAACTCTGCGAAACTTATTGAGCAAATTTTCTCCTTCCTTTTCTGCTGAAATTAAACAGTTAAATCAACAGTATGAGAAATTGTTCCATAAGTGGATGCTACAGTTACAGTAAGTATTATTGCAAACCCTTGCACAATAAAAAAAATAATGCGTATGTGTATATCTTTATGTTAAAAAACATACTTTAGTATATTTGATTGTTGGGTTGGGGCTTATCTAGCATGTGTAAGGCTATAAAAAATAGTACTTTTGATTTTTTTTTTTTTTTTTTTTTGGTCTTTTTGAGGCAGGGTCTCCACATAGCCCCACCTGTCTCTGCCTCCCAAATGCTAGGATTAAAGGTATGTGCCACCATGCCTGGCTAATTTTTGCTGCATTTTAAATTTTCCTTGTATATTCTTTAGTATTAACCCAGAAAAATTTTTATGTGTGTTTTTGAGATCAGGTCTCCTTATAGACCTGGACTTTTTGAGACAGGGTTTCCATATAGCCCCAGCTGTCCTGGAACATACTATGTAGATCAGCCTGGCCTTGAACTCACAGAGATCCACCTGCTTCTGCCTCCCAATTGCTGGCATGTGCTACCACACCTGGCCCTTTCCTTTATATTTTTGCATTATTTATGTGGTGTGTGTAAAAGTGTGGGCACATGTGTACCACAGTGCACATGTGGAGGTCAGAGGACAGCTTTCAGGAGTGGCGTCTCTCCTTCCACCATGAGTTCCTGGGATCAAACTGAGGTCATCAGGTTTGTATGGTAAATGCTTTTGCCCATTGAGCCATCTGGCCAGTCCTTTGATTTTCTTTTTATAGTAAACTTGACTGAAATATATAAAGGCCAGATGTTTTGGCACAGTTCTGTAACTTTAGGACTACGTCTCAAAAAAAAAAAAAATGTTAATTGGTTAGATAGGCTTTCCCCAATTTCATAACCCAAATGTAGAAATGTCATTTTATTTTATGACTCTAATCAGAAATTTCTGTAGTTTTTTGACCCGTCCAGTGGGTCAGTCAACGGGGTTCTAGAAGAGAAGGAGAGAGGGGAAAAGGGCAAGGGTCGCGAGAAATGGAGACAAGACAGGGTTCTGATCAAGTCTCGTTTATTGTACAAAAGGGGTTCTTATTTGTAGACAAGCTGTGGGAAATTTTGCAAGAGAAAGTTCTGCACAGAGATACACGTCTCTTGCCTCATTAGCAAGTTCTCATGACCATGAAATCCACCTGGGCAGCACACTTGGCACAGTTCCCGGAACATCAACCTCAAGTATATTATTTATGTTCTCTGAAAGGTCACCAGTGCTTAGAGCTGGCACATAGCTGGAAATGCAGTTGTTAACCCCTAGAGTGCTGCAGACAGGATTCTGCAGTTTTTTAAAAGAATGTATTATGATTGTGCCCTTGGTTCAGTCTCTGGTACCAAAGGAAAAAAAATTGTGTGATTAAGATTAATAAATATTTTAAATCTAGGTTCACTGGGAAAAAAAAGTAATAAATATGTCTATTAGATTTTAGATTTTAATCCCAGTACTTACAAGGTGGAAGTAGGAAGATCAGGAATTCAAGGTTACCCTTGGCTACATAACAAGTTCAAGGCCAGCCTGAACTACCCATCTCAAAAACAAGAAGCTGAGTATGGTGGCACACACCCTTAATCTCAGCATTTGGGAAGCAGGTGGATCTCTGTGAGTTCCAGACCAGCTGGGGCTACAGGGAGACCCTGTCTCAAAAAGAGAAAAGAAAATGGAGAAAGTTTTTGTTGTTGTCTGCTTTGTGATTTGTGTTTTCTTGTTTTGAGAGTCTCACTATGTATATGTAGTCCTGGCTGACCTGGAATTCACAGAGATTGCCTGCCTCTGCCTTCTGAGCACTGGGATTAAAGATGTGTGCACCTTTTATTTTATTGTAATAAATATTTTATTTTAATGTAATTCTGTATACATGTACTTTCAGAATGTCATGAGATTTGTTCTGTAAACATTTTGCTCTTTAAAATCATTTCTAAGCCGGGCGTGGTGGCACACACCTTTAATCCTAGCACTTGGGAGGCAGAGACAGGTGGATCTGTGTGAGTTCAAGGCCAGCCTGGTCTACAGAGTGAGTTCCAGGACAGCTGGGACTACAGGGAGACCCTGTCTCAAAAAGACAAAAAAAAAAAAATCATTTCTAGCTAGTGGTGGCACTGATGTAAATATATCTACCCATTCCCAAATGACATAGTCACTGGGGAAAATAAATAAACAGGTGTAAAGATGGGCCCAAGTAATTCACCAAGACCATTTCAAAATTTAAAACAACAGTAACAAAAAGGCTCTATCTCTGAGGCTCTATCTCATTATAGAGTCTGTTCCTAGTATTCATGAGATCTTGGGTTCAATCCCTACATGGGAAGAAGAAAGGAGATTGTGAAATGAGTGTGATTAGAGGGAGAAAAACAAAAAAAGCAGAGAAACAGAAACCAAGCAAACAGATGTAGCAGGAAGAACATCTTTGGTCAATAGATGGATAATCTCTAGATTATTCCATTTGAACCTGGGTTATTTTTAGCAATGCATCCAATGTTTATGCTGGGAAGAGAATGATTATCTTCCCTGCAAGGACCTCAGCTTTTCTTGGTAACTATTTTTGGATGTGTGCATTATAAATTGGTACAGAGATTCTTTGCTTTTATACCATTCCCCAGCCTATAATTCGTCCTTATTACAATACATAAATTCAGGATAGCTTGATTTGTTTTTGTTCCCAGTCTGGACCTATAGTCAGCTACTTCAGTGGACTTGCTAGCTCACCCTTGCCTTTTTTGCTTTTTGACTTCCTGGGTAATATCCTTCCTGTTCCATTTCTAGGCTAGTCTGCATTCCTGAAGGTATCACATAAATACTGGGTCTGACTAGTCTCTATAGATATTTACGGGTATGGGGTTAGAGAGATGGCTTGGCAGTTAAGAGCACTAAGCCGGGCGTGGTGGCGCACGCCTTTAATCCTAGCACTTGGGAGGCAGAGGCAGGCGGATCTTTGTGAGTTCAAGGCCAGCCTGGTCTACAGAGTGAGTTCCAGGACAGCTGGGACTAAAAGGGAGACTCTGTCTCCAAAAGATAAAAAAAAAAAAAGAGCACTGGCTGCTCTTACAGAGGATCAGGGTTCAGTTCCCAGCACCCACATGGAAGCTAACTACCATCTGTAACTCCTTCCAGGGGAATCTGATGCTCTCTCCTGACTTTGGGTAATGTACAGCATGGGTGCACTTACATACATCAGACTCATACACATAAAATTTAAAAAAAAATTTTTTTTGGTCTTTTTCGAGGCAGGGTCTCCCTGTAGCCCCAGCTGGCCTGAAACTCGCTCTGTAGACCAAGCTGCACCACGCCTGGAGTAAAATAAAAAAAAAAATTTTTAAAGAAATTTATGATTCAGGGTGGAAACTTCTTTTTTTATTATTTAATTTTTATATGTATATGAATGTCACTGTCTGCATGTAGGTTGGTGCACCCGTGTCGTGCAATGCCACTGAGGTCAGAAGAGGGTGTCGATTCCCCTGGAACTGGAGTTAAAGATGGTTCTCAGCTGCCATGTGGGTGCTGGGGATCAAACCTGGGTCCTCTGCAAGAGCAGTCGGGGCTCTTAACCACTAGGCCATCTCTCCAGCCCAAAATAAAATTTTTAAAAAATAATTATGGGGGGCTGGAGAGATAGCCTAGCAGTTAAGAGCCCCCACTGCTCTTACAGAGGACCCAGGTTCGATCCCCACATCCACATGGCGGCTGAGAACCATCTGTAACTCCAATTCCAGGAGAAGTCCAGTTCCAGGGGAATTCGAGACCCTCTTTTGACCTCCGCGGCATTGCACGACATGGGTGCACAAACCTACATGCAGACAGTACATTCATACACATACAAAAATAAATAAAATTTAAAAAAATTAAAAAAATAATAATTATGGGCTTCTCTGAAAAAAAAAATTATGGGCTGGGCATGGTGGTGGATGCCTTTAATCCCAGTACTCAGGAGACAGAGGCATGCGGATCTCTGTGAGTTCAAGGACAGCTGGGACTAAAGGATACCCTGTCTCAAAAAGATAGGTAGGTAGGTAGGTAGGTAGATGATAGATAGATAGATAGATAGATAGATAGATAGATAGATAGATAGATAATCAGTTTGGCCCCTTTCATTCCCCACTGGCTTGGCTTCTGTTCTTTTTATGTGAATGGCTCTCCTGAGTTAAGTTATCTCCAACCCAGACTTTACTCAGCAGCAGCAGTAGACATATCTAACAGAATATAAGTTGGAACATCCCCGTTTGGATGCCCTATAGTTGAACATATATAAAATGACCTCATCTGATACCAGTCTCTCCATTCCCCCCCTGTCTAGTAGAGGGCATGTCAGTTACCCCATCTGTGTAATTGCCTGTAACACAAAACTTAAACATCTTTTCTTCATCCTCTGTATTAATCAGTCTCTAAATCCAATATTTTGCCCTCCCACAAAGCTCTGGATAGTTTATATTTTTCTTTATAACCTTTCATTCAAATCTTCCATCTTTGGCACTTTTATTTCTCTTCACTATCATTCCCTAACAAGTATGATCTTTCTAAAAACATAGCTCCTTCCTACTGAAATCCTCTCAGGTGTTTATAAAGTCAAATTAGTATTTTAGTATGATTTACCTTTGCAGTTTAATCTGTTAATTTCAACTCTGCTTTAGCCCACTTTAAATGTTTAGTACTAGTCCTAGTCTCCTTGCTTCCAGGCACGGAGGGAGAAAGCTAGCTAAAAAGTTGAAACTGTAAGCTTTCATACAGGCAGTCAGATAGTGACTGTTCTGTGTATTACTTGAAAATCAATAATTTAACTAGATGGCTCAGTTCTTTCTGTATTCTTTTTACTTTTTTTCCATTTATTTATTTATTTATTTTTATTTTTTGGTCTTTCTGAGACAGGGTCTCCCTATAGTCCCGGTTGGCCTGGAACTCACAGATATCCACCAGCTCCTGCCTCCCAAGTACTGGGATTAAAGGCATGTACCACCATGCCCAGCTCATTTATTGATTTATACATTTATTTATTTATTTATTTATTTATTTATTTATTTATTTATTTATTTATTTTGGTCTTTTCAAGACAGGGTCTCCCTATAGTCCCAGCTGTCCTGGAACTCACTCTATACACCAGGCTGGCCTTGAACTCACAAAGATCCGCCTGCCTCTGCCTCCCAAGTGCTAGGATTAAAGGCGTGCGCCACCACGTCCGGCTTACAGCTCATTTATTTTTATATTTATGAGACAGCCTCACTACATAGNCAGAGAGCAAGCCAGGAGCAAGCCAGTGGACAGCATTCCTCCATGGCCTGTGCTTCAGCTCCTGCCTCCAGGTTCCTGCCCTGAGTTCTTACCTTGGGCTCCCTGAGTGATCAACTGTGACCCAGGAGATGTAAGCTGAATAAACCCTTTCCTCCCCAAGTTGGTGTCGGTCAGAGTGTTTTGTCACAGCAATGGAAAGACAAACTACGACACAGGGTCTCCCTGTAGCCCCAGCTGTCCTGGATCTTTCTGTAATCTTTATAAGCTTAAAGTGGTTGAGGCCAGGTGTGGTGATGCATGCTTTTTAATCCCAGCACTCAAGAGGCACAGGTGGATATCTGTGAGAAGGAGGCCAGCCTAGTCTACATAAGCCAGTTCCAAGGCAGCTGAGGCTATAGGAAGATCCTGCTTCAAAAAATCCAAACAAAAATTAGCTGGACATGATTGTGCATACCTTTGATCCCAGCACTTGGGAGGGAGAGGGAGGGAGATATCTGTGAGTTCAAGGCCACCCTGGTCTGCATAGTGAGTTTCAGGCCACCTGGGGCTACAGAGAAACCCTGCCTCAAATAAACAAACAAATAAATAAATAGTTGATAATAAAATTGGCAATCTGAAGTTTTAAATTTTAATTTCATGAATGCTATCTTTCCTAACAGCCTTGGGTTCAACATTGTGCTTTATGGTTTGGGTTCTAAGAGAGATTTACTAGAAAGATTTCGAACCACCATGCTTCAGGATTCCATTCATGTTGTCATCAATGGCTTCTTTCCTGGAATCAGTGTGAAATCAGTAAGTCTCAAAACTGCTCCAAAGAGTACCATCATATCCTCTGCCAAGCCGTAACCATACAGTAGGGAGGATGTTGTTTCTGTTCCTGAACATCAAATATAAAGGTTTTGTTTTAGCCTTTACACTAGTTACATTGCACAGTGTTAAGATCATGTGTTTAGATTTAGGACAATCTAGCTTTGAAATTCCATCTTTGAATTTATTACTATGAAACTGACATGGGGTGAGAGAAGTAGTAGCTCAGTCAGTAAAGAGAATCTGAGTTCAATCCCTTGAAACCAAGTTAAAGAAAAAAATCCAGGTATGCTAGTGTGTGCTGGTAGGTAGGGACAGGCTGAGTCCCAGGGCTTACTGGCCAGTCAGCCTAGCCTCCTTGGAGAGATCTAGGCCAGTGAGAGACCTTATCTCTAAATAAATAGGTAGACAGGAACCTGAGGAGCAACACCTATGTTGTCCTCTTTTTCCACATGTACATACATGTGCAGCTATACAAACACACATAACACTTAAGGAAACTGACATGTATTAATCCTTAGAAAAATGTTACCTTTTTTTTTAACTTTATTTATTTTTTATGTGTATGAATGTACGGTCCGCATGTAGGTCTGTGCACCCATGTCGTGCAATGCCACGGAGGTCAGAAGAGGGTGTCAGATTCCCCTGGAACTGGAGATAAAGACGGTTCTCAGCCACCATGTGGGTGCTGGGGATCGAACCCGGGTTCTCTGCAAGAGCAGTCAGCGCTCTTAACTGCTAGGCCATCTCTCCAGCCCCTACCTTTCTTTACTATGCCAAGTTACCAGCGGAATGCCAAGAATTGGATTATAAAGTCTGAAATTTTATTATATTTCCATGTCATTTTGGCACACTAGAAATAATAAAAATATAACAGTAATTAGTTTTACTTCAAATGTTCATTATTTTCATCATTTGAGAATTCTATCAATTTTTTGGTTCTGTATATAACCAATGTAATGTTGCTTTTTTATTATCCTTAGTGTTTGTACCTTTTGCTTTTGGACATATTTATAGATTTCTACTGTTTCTTGTTTTTTCTCCCCCCCCACCCCCCTTGTAGCCCTAGCTAGCCTGTGTAGAGCAGGCTGGCCTTGAACTCACAGAGATCTGCCTGCATATGGCATTATGCCACCAAGCCTGGCAAAGATGATTTTGTTTTTTGTCTTTTTGAAACAGGGTCTCCCTTGTAACCCCAGCTGTTCTGGAACTCTCTATGTAGACCAGGCTGGCCTTGAACTCATAGAGATCCTCCTGCCTCTGCCTCCCGAGTGCTGAGATTAAAGCTGTGCACCACCACACCCAGTTTGCAAAAGTGATTTTTAAACTGTATGAGAAATCCAAAATTATTTTTAATTTATTAAAAAAAGATTAATTTGCTAATTGTATTTGCCCTGTATGACAGAATAAATGAAGTTGATATGGTACCTCTTGCATTTTTATGATGTAGATTCTGAATTCTATAACTGAAGAAGTCCTCAATCATATGGGTACTTTCCGAAGCATTTTGGACCAGCTAGACTGGATAATAAACAAATTTAAAGAAGGTAATGTAAATAATCTGTAGATTCAGGGTAATGTTAAACATACTTCTCTATATTTATGTGACTACACAAAAATGATTGAGTATGGATATTCAAGCCATTGCCAACTTAGATGTCTATAAAATAATTTGCCCCTTTTTATGAATTTGTTCATATAAATTTCACCTAATTTAAAGGAGTCATTCATGCTGTCATAACTCTGTCCTATTATTCAGAATACTTTTTTTTTTTTATCTGAGACAGGATCTCCCCTTAGCCCCAGCTGACCTAGAACTCAGTATATAAACCAGGCTAGCCTTGAACTCACAAAGATCTGCCTGCCTCTGCTTCCGCTTCCTGAGTGCTGGGATTAAAGGTGGCACCACCATGCCTGGCCCAGTTTTTCCTTTTGTTTTGTCAGTGTCAAGTGCTAACTGACTGGTACATCTTTGACAGATTTTTTTTTTTTTAATTTTATGTGTATGAGTCTATTGCCTGCATGTATGTATGTTAAGTGCACCCATGTCATGCAGTGCCCGTGGAATCAGAAGAAGGCATTGGATTCCCCGGGAACTGGAGTTACAGATGGCTGTTACCCCTACAAATTTATAGTCTTTAATATTTTGTGCGTATGTGGTGACCAGAGGTTAACATGAGGTGTCTTCCTCAATCATTCTCCACCTTATTTTTAATATATTTTAAAATTTATTTTATGTGTGTATTATGCCTGTTTGTATATAAGTGCCCCCCTGTCATGCAGTGCCAGGGGAGGTCAGAAGAGCATGTCGAATCCCCTGGAACTGCAGTTACAGATATTTGTTAGCCATCATGTGGATGATAGGAATCAATCCTGGGTCTTATGCAAGAGTAGTCAGTGCTCCTAACCACTAAAACATCTCTCCAGCCCCTGTACCTTTTTTTAAATATATTTTTTTAATTTTATATGTATTCATGTATTGCCTGAATGTATATAAGTGGACCACCAATGTCATATAATGTCTGAAGATGTCAAAAGAGGATTTGGGATCCCCTGGAACTGGAATTACAGACGGTTGTTAGCCACCATGTGGGTGCTGATATTTGAACCTGGGTCTTCTGCAAGAGCAACCAGTGAGCCATCTCTTCAGCCTTATTTATTTATTTATTTATTTATTTATTTATTTATTTATTTACTTTATCTATTTAGTTAGTTAGTTATTTCAAAAGTCTCTCACTACAACTAGATCCACAAATTCTTGAGATGCAGAGGCAGGCAGATCTCTGATTTTGAAGCCAGCTTGGTCTTCATAGAGAGTTCTAGGCCAGCCAGGGCTACATAGTGAGACCTGTTTTTTTTTTTTTTTTTGCTTTTCGAGACAGGGTCTCCCTGTAGCCCCAGCTGACCTGGAGCTCACTCTGTAGACCAGGCTGGCCTTGAACTCACAAAGATCTGCCTGCCTCTGCCTCCCGAGTGCATGAGACCTGTTTTTTTTTTAAAAAAAAAAAAAAAAAAAAACAAAAGCCAGGCATGGTGGTGCAAGCCTTTAATCCTAGCAGAGCCAGTTGGATCTTTGTAAGTTCAAGGCCAGCCTGGTCTACAGAGTGAGTTCTAGGACAGCTGGGGCTACAGGGAGACCCTGTCTCAAAAGAGTAAAAAAAAAAAAGAAGAAGAAAAATAAAATTGTAGGTACTGGAGAGATGATTCAGTGGTTAAGAACACCGAGTACTCTTGCAGAGGACTTAAGTTCTGTGCCCAGCACCCACATGGCAGTTCACAACTTCCTGTAACTCCAGTTCCAAGAGATTCACCTCCCTCTTCTGGCTTCTGTGGTCAGTGCACATACTCATATACATAAAATAAAATTAAAATAAATATTTACCAAAAAGAAAAATGTTTTCATTAGGGCCTAATTGAGGTGATAATCATGTCTCAGCTAATTTTAAAGTAACGTTAGGTTTTCAAGTAAAATGCATACTCTTTAGTAGTTGTCTTGTTGCTATTGATTGGGATTTTTGTTGTTTCTGAGATGGAGTCTTGCTATGTTGCCCAAGCTGGCCTCAAACTGCCAAGGTACAAGTGATACTCTCTCCTCAGCCTCCTTAGTAGCTAGGAGTATAATCAGATACCACTACACTCAGCTAACATTGTTCTTCTATCCCACCCTATTTTTGACCTATCCTTTAGTACCTATGCATTGTATATAGTAGGACTTTATATTCTTCACTGAAAACAATAATTGGGATTCCCTTTCCTTTCAGACCCTTCTTTAGAACTCTTCCTTCTTATCCACAATTTGGATAGCCAAATGTTGAGAGGAGACAACAGCCAACAAATTATTGGACAGTTGTCATCTTTGCATAACGTGTACCTTATGGCATCTATTGATCACCTCAATGCGCCTCTCAGTAAGTTTAAGTTAAATACTGCTATTTTTTTTTAATTTTGTTTATTTATGTGTATGAATGTACTGTCTGCATGTAGGTTTGCGCACCCGTGTCTTGCAATGCCGCGGAGGTCAGAAGAGGGCGTCAGATTCCCCTGGAACTGGAGTTAAAGACGGTTCTCAGCCGCCATGTGGGTGCTGGGGATCGAACTCGGGTCCTCTGCAAGAGCAGTCGGTGCTCTTAACCACTAGACTATCTCTCCAGCCCCAAATACTGCTATTTTTCTTTCTTGAGAGTAGTCTCACAAAATTTTGGTTTTCGAAAAAGATGTGGGAACCAAAAGGTTATTCTCAATTAAATTTAAAATATAATTCTTTGAAGGGGGTTTTAATTTTTATGTATATAAGCATTTTGTCTGTGTGTAACTACACGTGTGTGTGCAGTATGTGTGGAGGCCAGAAGAGGGTGTCAGATCCTCTACAAGTGGTATTATGGATGGTTGTTAGGTACTATATGGGTGCTGGGAACTGAACTCAGGTCCTCTGCAAGAACAGTTAGTGCTTTTAACTACTGAGCCATTTCTCCAGTCCCCAGAATATAATTCTTGAAAACAAAAATTCATATATTAAAAAAGTATATTTTCCATCCCAAATTACATAAGAAGCCCATTATTTTGGTTTCATCCTACTTTTATAGTATTATCAAAGATTTTGTAACAGCTCAACAAAAAGTAAAATTTATGTTTTTAGAAAGAATTCCTTGATAATGCTATTTTAATTTGTATTAAATATAGAAGCAAAGAGTCAGATGTTAGCCAGCTGAGATGGCTCATATTTGTAATCTTAGCATTTGAGAAGCTAAGGCAGGAAGATTGCGAATTTGAGGCCAACCTGGGCTACCTAATGAAACAAAATATTCAGTTATCAGTGAAAGCAGATTGTGAGTTACAGATCTAGATGAAGAATTTTTTTAACTATAGTGCTGAGGATTGAACCTAGAGCCTTGTATACTTTAAACAAGTGTTTTACCCCTGAGCTGTATCCCTAGCCTTAGGATGTTTTTTCTTTTAATGTCTTATCATTCTTTTCTGAAATGAACCATAACATGAGAATATGACAATAATTTGTACTTCTTTTCTTTGTGTTCTGTAGTGTGGGATCATGCAAAGCAGAGTCTTTTTAACTGGCTCTGGTATGAAACTACCACATATAACCCTTACACTGAAGAAACCTCCTATGAGAATTCTCTTCTGGTTAAACAGTCTGGATCTCTCCCACTTAGTTCTCTGATTCATGTGTTGCGAAGCCTTACCCCTAATGCAAGGTAAGAATAAAACTATAAATAATGTGTATGTACATCTACACATAAATATCTAGAGATATACATATGAACACACGCATACATTTGGGGCCAGGACCACCTCCCTGGGGTTGTACTGCTCACAGCGGGCTCTTCTACATCAATTAACATTCAAGACAAACCCTCAAGACATGACCTTAGGCCAGGCTGATTTCATAAATCCCTTAATTGGAGATGATTCTAGGCTGTGTCAAGCTGACATTTAAAGCTAATCAAGCTACCTGGGACATTCTTACTTGTCTACTTGACACACAGACACATTACCATAACCTTTCAGTTCTTTGTCCCCAAGATCACATATTAATATAAGACACAGTCCAACTTTATTTTTTTATGTATATGAATGTATTACCTGCATGTATGTAAGTGCACCCATGTCATGCAGTGCCTGCAGAAGTCAGAAGGAGGGCATAAGATCCCCTGGGACTGGAGTTACAGATGGTTGTTAGCTGCCATGTAGGTGCTGGAATTCAAACCCCAGTCCTCTAAGAGCAGTTAGTGCTCTTAACCACTGAGCCATCTCTCCAGCCCCGACACAGTCCAACTTTTAAAAACCCCATAATCTGCTGGGCCTGGTGGTACACGCCTTTAATCCCAGTGTTTGGGAAGCAGAGGCAGGCGGATCTCTGTGAGTTCAAGGCCAGCCTGGACTACATAGTGAGTTTCAGGCCAGCTGGGACTACAGGGAAACTATGTCTCAAAAAGACCAAAAAAATAAATTTTTTTTCAGCACTTAAGCACTTAGGAGGCAGGCAGATCTCTATGAGTTCCAAGCCAGTCTGGTCTACATAGTGAGCTCTAGGCCAGCCATGGCTATAAGGTGAAACCCTGTCTCAAATCTAGTCTTTTAGCTTTGAGGTCTTATAAAAAAAAAAAAAAAAAACCACAGTTACATACATTCTTAGCCCCAAAGGGAAGAACCAAAGCATAAAAACTATCAGAACACAGCAAAACCAAGATCCAGCAGCATAAATGCAGATCTGGTAGCTCTTTGTCTGGCATATGGGACTCACTCATTGCGTAGTCTGGTTCCAAACGGCTGGGGCAGCCCCACTTCTCCAACTCTACCATCTACACAGTTTGTCTCAGGCTTAGGCCAACTTTACTTTACAGCTACCATATCTCTGGTGGATGTCCCACAGTCTTTGCATCTCCAATATCTGGGGTCCCCACTGCAACTGGGATTAAGATTATATCTTTATAATGGCCTCTCCACAAGGACTCAAATCCTGCCACACCATGCCAAGCCTCGGTTTCTTTCCATAACCCCTTGAGTCCTGCACCTTTCATGCCTGTGGGAGTACCATGTGGGAGATTCTTTTTTTTTTTTGAGACAGGGTCTCCCTCTAGCCCCAGCTGGCCTGGAACTCACTCTGTAGACCAGGCTGGCCTTGAACTCAGAGAGATCCACCTGCCTCTGCCTCCCAAGTGCTAGGATTAAAGCCATGCACCACGTGTACCACCACACCCAGCTTAAAGATGGTTCTTAGCCGCCATGTGGGTGCTGGGACTCGAACCTGGGTCCTCTGCAAGAGCAGTCAGTGCTCATAACCACTGAGCCATCTCTCCAGCCCCACATTAGATTCTTTAGCCCCAGCTGACTAGCATATGTAGATACATAGGTTCTTTTTTTTTTTTTTTTTTAAGATTTTTAAAAATTATATATGTTGGGATGGGGTGTGAATGTGACTATAGACCCATAGAGGCCAGAAGAGCATGTCAGATCCTCTGGAACTGAAGTTAACAAGCATCAGCAAGCCACCAGTATAGGTGCTGGGAACCAAACTCTGGTGCTCTGCATCTCTCTAAGCCTAACACACAGATTCTTATATCAAGAATATCACACAAATAGCCTCTATCCTAAGTCCAAAAAGAATCTTTGGTCCCCTTTGAAATTTCACAAGCCAGGCCTCTACTATCTGTATTTCTCTTAGCATTCTTACCTTCCAAGTTTCCAAGGAACAATCCACTAAGTTCTGAACAGTCAATGACTTTCCCAGCTCAAAGTTCCAACATCCTCTACAACCCTCCAATAAAATAGTTCAAATGCATAAAAAAAAAAAACATGGTCATGTTCATCAAAGCAATGACGACCCACTTCTCTGGTACCAATTTTTTTTTAAACAGGGTCTCCCTGTAGCCCCAGCTGGCCTGGAACTCACTCTGCAGACCAGGCTGTCCTTGAACTCACAGAGATCCTCCTGCCTTTAACGGTCTGCACCACCACGCCCAGCCTTCTGGTACCAATTTTTGTTGTAGTTCAATTCTGTTGCTATGACAAATACATAACCAAAAGCAATGTAGGGGGGGGATTTATTTGGTTTGTACTTACAGGTCACCATAGTCCATCATTATGGGAAGTCAGAGCAGAAACTCAAGGCAGGAGCCTGAAGCAGAAGCCGTGGAAGAATGCTACTTGCTGACTCACTGAGGCTCATGTTTAGCTAGCTTCCTTATATAGCCTAAGGATGTATAAGAAAGGCTGGGCCCTTCTATATCAGTTACCATTCAGAACAATCCTTCACAGACATCCCCACAAGCCAGTCTGATCTGAGAAATCCCTCAATTTGAGATTCCTTTCCCCCATAAGTCTTGGCTATCTCAAGTTTACAATTAAAGCTACCAGGACAGATATTAAACTCTCTACTTAATATAAAGGATTAAGAAAAATAGTTACCAGTACTGAATAAGCAATAGGCAAGATATTTAACACTAATCTGAATTTGGCCAGTTATTTATTTATTTATTTATTTATTTATTTATTTATTTATTTGTCTTTTCGAGACAGGGTCTCCCTGTAGCCCCAGCTGTCCTAGAACTCACTCTGTAGACCAGGCTGGCCTTGAACTCACAAAGATCTGCCTGCCTCTGCCTCCCAAGTGCTAGGATGAATTTGGCCAGTTATAAAGCAGGAATATTAACTTATTTTTTAATTTTCTATTTATTTTTATTATTTTTTTAATCTTTTTTTTTAAGTACTTTTTAAAATTTTATTTATTTCTGTATGTGTATGAATGTACTGTCTGCATGCAAGTTTGTGCACCCATGTTGTGCAATGCCGTGGAGGTCAGAAGAGAGNTGTCCATTCCCCTGGAACTGGAGTTCTTCCTGGAATTGGAGTTTCAGACGCTCATCGGCGCCATGTGGATGCTGGGGGATCGTACACGGGTCCTCTGAACAAGCGTCGGCTCACTAACGCTAGGCCATCTCTCCAGCCCTTTTTTAATCTTTTTCGAGATCCAGGTCTCCCTGTATCCCCAGCTGTCCTGGGAACTCACTGGGCAGACCAAGCTGGCACTGAACTCACAGAATCCACCTGCCTCTGCCTTCTCAACAAGTGCTGGGAATTACAGGTTGTGCACCACTCACATCCCGCTGAATACTAACTTCTTAATAAATTTTTATTTTCTGATCAAAGTGTCTTAATTTCTAAATCCATGAGAAATATTTAGAGTTTTGTTGAATTTCCTCCGCTTGTGTTTTCAGATAATTCTTGCTAAGTTATCGAACAGAGGTCTTGATTCATGTATTTAATAATACTGTTCTCCAGCTCTTTGCAGCTAGACTACAGGGATGTGTGAGCATTCCTATCTCACATTTGACTTTAAAAATTTCCAAGTGTGTGCTTGCAGGTACACATGCACATAAGTACAAACGTGTAGACATAGGAGGAGAACCTCTTGGGTGTCGTTTCTCAAGTACTGTCAACCCTTTTGTTTGAGATGGAGTCTCTCAGTAAGACCAAGGGTTGCAGACTAGGCTGGGCTGGCTGGCCTCTGCCTCTCCATCATTGGGATCATAACTAATCACCACACCCAGCTTTTTTTTTTTTTTTAAGATTTTTAAAATTTATTTCTGTATGTGTGTGAATGTACTTGTTTGCATGCAGGTCTGTGCACCCATGTCATGCAATGCCACGGAGGTCAGAAGAAGGTGTCAGATTCCCCTGGAACTGGATTCTCTGGAATGGGAGTATTCAGATGGTTCTTGGCCGCATGTGGGTTCTGGGGATCGAACCCGGGTCCTCTGCAAGAGCGGTCAGCGCTCTTAACCGCTACGCCATCTCTCCAGCCCCAGACACACACCCAGCTTCTTAAGTAGATGCTGGGAATCAAACTCCCCATGTTTGCATGGCAAGCATTTCACCAACTAAGTCATCTTAAGATCTTAGCACCTAGTGTTAGTAGCTGTTATCTTAGGGTTATGAAATTGACATTTTCCTTTTTAAAATTCCAAGTTTTCTACTGGGGGGAAAAATTCCTAGATTCGAAAAGTTTTTCCTCTCTAAGTATATGATGTTCCTTCAAAAGAGGAACAGAAGATAATGAGGCCAGGCTAGGAGTTTGGCATTCTCGTTTACATTTTACTATGTATTGTTTCTTCATTTAAATTCCTGTTCTGTTTTGTTTTCTCCATAGGGGGATTTTCAGACTACTAATAAAATACCAGCTGGATAACCAGGATAACCCTTCCTACATTGGGATATAATATATTATGTATTTTGTTAAATTGTTTTTTTTTTTTTTCATTTCTGTATTGGTATGAATTCTGTCTGCATGCAAAGTCTGTGCACCCGTGCGGCATGCGTGGAGTTCCAGAAGAGGGTGTCGGATTGCCCCTGGACTGGAGTGTCTCCTTGGAATGAGTGGAGTGTTCAGACGGGTTTCTCGGCCGCCATGTGGGTGCTGGGCGATCGAACCCCCCCGCGGGTCCTCTGGCAAGAGCGGTCGGCGCTCTTGAACCTCTAGGCCATTTCTCCAGCCCTACTTAATTTGGAAATTGTTCTTTACTCCCCTCTAATGCCCAGTTTTTAAATCTAATGAAAACCTTGCATTTCTCACATTAGTGATGAGTTGTTATTCCATAATGGGTTTGTCTGCCCAAAAGTGTAGCTAGTTTTCAGCGCATCTTTGTAGATTATACTTGCTTGAAATTTAGATGAAAACCATGTTTAAAATATAGTATTTTAAAAAAAACTCCATTGCTGTAACTATAGGAATAGTATGTCTACTAGCAGTTAACATTTTTTATATATGAGGATTTTTTTTTTTTTTTTGTGTAGTGAGGAATGTACTATCTCATCTCTTAGGTTTGTGCCACCCATGTCATGCAATGCCTCCTGCAGGTCCAGAAGAGGGTCTTCGATTCTGACCCTGGGAACTGGAGTGTCTACTGGAATTGGGAGGTTACAAACGGTTCTTAGCCCACCATGTGGGTGCTTGGGGATGGTGAACCCGGGTCCTCTGCAAGAGAAAGTCGGTCGCTAACTGCTAGTTCGAACTCTCCAGCCCCTATATATGGGCATTTTGGTTTTTATCTCCCCTTTGGCAAAAGACATTAACATAATAAAAATTTTAATAATTGTTTTTTCCATGTTTCATGAGTTTTACTAGTTCCCACCTCACCTAAAAAGACAGTGCTTTATGGCCGGGCGTGGGGCGCATGGCCTTTTAATCCTAGCACTCGGGGAGGCAGAGGCAGGTGATTCTTTTGTTGAGTTCAAGGCCAGCCTGGTCTACAGAGTGAGTTCCAAGGTCAGCTGTGGGCGACAGGGAGAACCCTGTCTCAAAAAGACCAAAAAAAAAAAAAAAGTCAGCTTTATTACACTGTTCAGATAACCCACAAATTAACAACACATCATACTTGGTCCACGGACATTGTTACTTCTTTCAGCAGCCAAAACTGTACAACATTCTTAGTGTTCATCATATGATAGCGTGTATGGGGCGCTATTAAATGCGATTGATGGAAAAAAATTAATATAAAAAATAAATAAATATAAATGTCTATTATTGGGCGGGAGTGGCTTTCACATTTTAAGGAGCACTTGCTTGCTTTTGCAAAGGGTGAGTTTGATCTCTCCAGGCTGAAACTGCCTAGTAAAAACTCTAGCCACAGAAGATCTTACACCTTCTGGCTTTAACAGCCATCCACATGCACATGCACAATCACTACAACATGCACTAATTTACAATATTGTTTCACTTTCATCTTCACACTATCTGTTTTCCAACATCTTCCGGGACTTTCTTTTCAAGATTTTTACCAGCAGTGTCGTGAGGCATTCCTTGTAAACAGTGATCTCACACTACGAGCCCAGTTAACTGAATTTAGGGACCACAAACGCATAAAGAAACAAAGAAGTTAAGATTTTTTTCTTTTGTCTTTTTTCGTATTTTGAAAAATAATGAAATCATTTTATTTATCTGAAGGCAAGGTGGGTAAACAACCGAAGGAAAAAAAACAAGAAATGGATGTACAGAAGCCAAAGTAAGACAGAGTGATTAAAAGAAAGAAAAAAAACAGCACAGAATGCGCTCTTAACCTCTAGGCCATTTCTCCAGCCCCTACTTAATTGGAATTTTTCTTTACCCCTCTAATGCCCAGTTTTTAAATCTAATGAAAACCTTGCATTTCTCACAGTAGTGATGAGTTGTTATTCCATAATGGGTTTGTCTGCCCAAAAGTGTAGCTAGTTTTCAGGCATCTTTGTAGATAATACTGCTGAATTAGATGATAAACCTGTTTATAATATAATGTATTTTAATAAAATCCATGTACTGTAACTAAGGATGTATGTCTACTAGCAGTTAACATTTTTTATATATGAGGATTTTTTTTTTTGTATGTGTATGAATGTACTATCTGCATGTAGGTTTGTGCACCCATGTCATGCAATGCCTTGCAGGTCAGAAGAGGGTCTTGGATTCCCCTGGAACTGGAGTTCTCCTGGAATTGGAGTTACAAACGGTTCTTAGCCACCATGTGGGTGCTGGGGATTGAACCCGGGTCCTCTGCAAGAGCAGTCGGTGCTCGTAACTGCTAGGTTCTATCTCTCCAGCCCCTATATATGAGGCATTTTTGTTTTATCTCCCTTTGGCAAAATACTATTAACATATAAAAATTTTAATAATTGTTCATGTTTCATGAGTTACTAGTTCCCACCTCACCTAAAAAGTCAGCTTTATGCCGGGCGTGGTGGCGCATGCCTTTAATCCTAGCACTCGGGAGGCAGAGGCAGGTGGATCTTTGTGAGTTCAAGGCCAGCCTGGTCTACAGAGTGAGTTCCAGGTCAGCTGGGGCTACAGGGAGACCCTGTCTCAAAAAGACCAAAAAAAAAAAAAAAGTCAGCTTTATTTACACTGTTCAGATACCCACAAAATTACATCATACTTGGTCACAATTGGTTACTTTCAGCAGCCAAAATGTACAACATCTTAGTGTTCATCATATGAGTAGCTGTGTATGGGGGTGCGTATTAAATGCTGATTATGGAAAAAAATTAATTAAAAAATAAATAAATAAATGCTGATTATGGGGCTGGAGAGATGGCTTCACATTTAAGAGCACTTGCTGCTTTTGCAAAGGGTTGGAGTTTGATTCTCAGGCTTACAACTGCCTGTAACTCTAGCCACAGAAGATCTTACACCTTCTGGCTTTAACAGCCATCCACATGCACATGCACAATCACTTACAATCATGCACATTAATTTTTAAAATACTGGTTATGCTTATTACATCTTTTCAACTCTCCAGGACTTTCTTTTCAAGATTTTTACCAGCAGTGTCGTGAGGCATTCCTTGTAAACAGTGATCTCACACTACGAGCCCAGTTAACTGAATTTAGGGACCACAAACTCATAAGAACAAAGAAGGTAAGATTTTTTTCTTTTGTCATTGAATGTGAGAAATAATACATATTTATTTACTGAAGGCAAGGGTGGGTGAAACAACCAGAAGGAAAAAAACAAGAAATGATGTCACAGAAGCCAAAGTAAGACAGAGTGATTAAAAGAAAGAAAAAAAAACAGCACAGAATGAATAAAACTCTTCTGTGTAAGATGCTGACAAGAGGCAAGGAAGATGAAGGTGGAAAATGGCCAGGATTTAGGAATGTGGAATTCCTTGGTAGTCTTAACAGATGATGTGATGAAGAGCACTTGATCAGGCTGGATTATGGAAGGGACTGTGTGGAAATGATGAAATGGAGAAAGGTGAAGTATAGGGCAGTAGTTGGAAGGAATGAGCCTACTGGAAGATTATTTATTTATTTATTTATTTATTTATTTATTTATTTATTTATTTATTTATTTTGGGCTTTTTGAGACAGGGTCTCCCTGTACTCCCTGTAGCTTCAACTGTCCTGGAACTCAATATGTAGACCAGGTTGGGCTTTGAACTCACAGAGATCAGCCTGCCTCTGCTGGAAGGGTTTTTTTCTTTTTTTCTTTTTCTTTTTCTTTTTTTATTTTATTTTATTTTATTATTTTTTTTTTTTTTGCGAGATCATTGAATTTATTCAAAGCCAGTGGGAAGGAACTTACTGAAACAGGAAAAAAGAACAGAGAAATGACTACTCTCAGATTCTGGAGAGGGCAGGAGGATGAAGAACCTAACATGCATGTCCAACTACAGCCCACGAGAGCTATGAATGTAGTCCAGCACAAAATCGTAAACTTTTGGAAAGCATTATGATATTCTTGAGGGAATTTTTGTTTGTTTTTTGCTTTGTAACTTCATTATTAGGGTGTCGAGCATGAACTCTACAGATAACTAGTGTGCAGTGTCAAGACTGGACATGCTCAAAATGAGCACAGTGAAGAAAGCAGCCTCTACCCCTCTAGTTACGCTTCTTTTTTGTTATTAAAGCAGCTTTACTATATTTTAGTGTTTTATAATAGACATACATGCTGGATGTGGTGGCACGCCTTTAATCCCAACACTCGGGAGGCAGAGGCAGGTGGATCTCTGTGAGTTCAAGGCCAGCCTGGTCTACAGAGTGAGCTCCAGGCCAGCTGGGACTAAAGGGAGACCCTGTCTCAAAAAGACAATAAAATAATAATAATAATAATAATAATAATAATGGACATACATGTTGTGTGTCCTTTGTCATTATTTTTTGTCATAAATTTTATACTTAGGTATAAATATTGCAATAAATATTTAAAATATTGTATCATGATGCTGGAGAGATGGCTCAGTAGTTAAGAGCACTGGCTGCTCTTGCACAGAACCTGGGTTTGGTTCCCAGTACCCACATGGCAGCTAACAGTGGTCCATAACTCTAGTTCCAGAGTATCGAACATCTTCTTCTTACCTCCCAGGGCATTGCATGACATGGTGCACTTAGATGCATGCAGGCAATACAAATAATCTTTTACAAAATAAAATATTGCATCAAAGAAATTAAATCCATTTTTCTGTTAAACCTACAACAGGAAGGTCCAGATACCTCCTTTACAACAAACTAACAGTGTTTTTTGTATCTTATAGGGAGCTGATGGAGTGGAATATTTATTAATTCCTGTTGACAATGGAATATTGACTGATTTCTTGGAAAAGGAGGAAGAGGAGGCTTAAGCTGTCCTTGAACTTTATGTAGAAGAGTTATTATACTCCAGCTGCCACTCTGGTCAAAAATGACTGTTCTTCCTGCATACAGGATTAAATATTGAAGGGGGTTTCATCCAATTTGAACTTTGATTAGCCTGGCTGGTGTACTATATTTCTAGTACTATGCAGTGGTCATCCACTGGAAAAAAAATGTGCCTTTAATTTATTACTTCTCTGGAGACTTGTTGCTGGGATGAACAGTGTGCTCAGGGATTATTTGGAACTGGATGTTTTGAATTCTTTTATACTAGATGCTATTCATAATTTTTGAGGGCCTTTCAACGCTCCCAGAGCTCAGTTACTGCAAGTGCACTTGTTCCAGAGTGTGAAAGTACAAAGACAGGGCGATAAATGTGTTCTGTTTTTCTGTGTCTGAGTGATAATCAGAGAATGTAGATCATCTCTTGCCTTTTCTGAAATGACAAGAAAAGGTATAAATGGACTAGGAGGTGGTCAGCATTTTCCTTGTGGATGGAGGAGATGGCTACTATCCAGTTGAAAGAGTGGGATCTAGTGCCCAATCTAGAAAGCACATGAGCTATGGACTGTGATATTTGACATAGCTACTGTCTTGTACCATGGCCTTGATTTTCATGGTACAAGTGAAAAGCCAGGCTAAGAAATAAAATCCTGAATTACATTTTAGTAATTATTTCAGGACAATAGAAAATAAAAGCATTTCATTATTCTTGTATATTGGCATATTTTTCTTAAATAACATAGTACCACTGTAGTGCTGGCTGGAAAATCCTGATTTCTCTCTCAAGCACACATAAACTCATTGTAAGATACTTCCATTTTCTTCTAAAAATGATGATTTCAAATCTTCTAAATATTTATATGAACCTTTTTTCTTAGTTACAATAAAAAGGCCACAGTTGGTCATTATTATTGTCAGCTTATAGTCTTCATGTACATCCTGAAATATTTTACACTGGCAAATGAAATTCTTCATTAAAATATCATTAATAAAATCTGCTTCGGTGTTGCTCACTTATTGCCTGTCTTATAAGTTATTTCATGAAAATATCTCCAGAAGCGTATGGAATTTTTAAATAATAATTTTAAATAATTTCTTAATAGCATATAAAACTTTTATTTGGTAAAGGTTTAGTTTAGCCAGATGTGGTGGCTACTAGAACTTGGGAGGCAGAGATAGGTGGATCTCTGTGAGATTGAGGTCATCCTAGTCTACATTGCCAGTGCCAGGCCAGTTGGGCTACAGGGAGACCTTGTCTCAAAAAAAAAAAAAAGTTCAATTGTAAATATAACTAGTGACTAGTTAAAATATGTAACCCAATACCAGGCGTGGTGGTGCATGCCTTTATTCCTAGAACTTGGGAGGCAGAGGTAGGCAGATCTCTGTGAGTTCAAGGCCAGCCTGGTCTACAGAGTTCCAGGACAGCTGGGGCTATAGGGATACTCTGTCTCAAAAAGACCAAAAAAAAAAAAAAAAAAAAATGTAACCCAGTTTGTCCATGAATACAATTTAAGCCTTTTCCTTGTTTGTTTTTTGTTAGGCAAGGAGGTATGGCTACTTATACTCGGCCCATGTGTGGAAGTCAGAAGAGATAACTTGTGTTATCTCTTTCCACTGGGTATGAAGGAATTGAGCTCAAGTCGTCAGCCTTATCAGCAAGTACCTTTACCCATGGAGCCATTGGACCTGGAGAGATGGCTCAGCAGTTAAGACCACTGGCTACTCTGGCAGAAGACCCAAATTCAATTCCCAGCACCCATATGGTGGTTAACAACCATCTATATATAAAACTCCAGTTCCAGGGGATCTGACACCCTCTTCTGACCTCCACAGGCATTGCATGACACAGGTGCACTTATATACATACAGGCAATATCCTTAGACACATAAAATAAAAAGATATTTGTTATTAATTCTGGGTGTGGTGGCACATGACTTTAATCCTGGTATTCAGGAGGCAGGGGCAGGTAGATCTCTGTGAGTTCAAGACCAGCCTGGTCTACATAGTTTCAGGATAGCTGGAGCTACAGTGAGATCCTGTCTCAAAAAGACATTTTTGTTAGTACTAAAGGCAAGTCTACCTACTGATCCATTGCACCACTGGAGCTACAGGGAGACCCTGTCTCAAAAAGACATTTTTGTTAGTACTAAAGGCAAGTCTACCTACTGATCCATTGCACCACCCCAAGGAGGAGTATGGAATCTTTTTACTGAGCAGCCTACTCTTTGAACATTTATTTGTATGTGCATGTGCCAGAGTGTATATATGGGCACCATGTACATGAAAGCAGCCTACTCTTTTTTTTTTTTTTTGTCTTTTCGAGACAGGGTCTCCCTGTAGCCATAGCTTTCTGGAACTCACTCTGTAGACCAGGCTGGCCTTGAACTCACAAAGATCCACCTGCCTCTGCCTCTGCCTCCCAAGTGGCGTGCGCCACCACACCCGGCTTGAAAGCAGCCTCCTCTTGACTCAGTCCTCAGCTCCACTCAGCAAGGAAGAAGCTGTTTTGGGAAGCAACTTGTGTTCTGCCCTGCACACGCACTGCACCCCCACTGTATCGGCCTCATTTCTTTGCTCTTTTCAGGTATCTTTTCACTTCCCTTGTGGATGGGTTTTAGTTTTGTTTTGTTTTTGAGACGAAGTCTCCCTCTGCAGCTTTGTGTGTCCTGGAACTCACTATGTAGAACAGGCTGGACTTGAAGTCACAGACATCTGCCTGCTTCTGCCTCCTAAATACTGGGATTAAAAGCATGTGCAACCAAACTTGTCTAGGTTGTTTTGTTTTTTAAGTTTTTTGAGACAAGGTGTCATGTAGGCTAAGCTGGCTGTGAACTCACCTTTTGATCCCACTGTTTGGTCCTCCTGTCTGTTTCTCTCCTGGATGCTGATGAGGTGATAGGTGTGTGGCCAGCAAGATGGCTCAGGGAGTCAAGATTCTCCAAGCCTCATAACCTGAGCTGGCTCTCTGGGACCCACATGGTGAAAGGAGAGAACTGATGTCCACACATTGTCCTCCAAATGCACACTGGGCATATGTGTACACACGGACACACACACACACACACACACACACACACACACACACACACACACCACCACCAATCAATAGAACATAATTTTTCCCAAGTACACCACCACACCTCAATTAGAAATAGCTTTCTTCCATGCTGCGTCTGTCAGTTTCACCATCAGGTTAGGGCTGGGGTGTTATGGCCCAAATCTGTAATGCTAGTACTTAGAGACGAAGATAGGAGATTATGAGCTCAAGGCCAGGCTGAGATAACATTCTCAGATCTGTCTGAAAAGAAAAACTAAAGCAGTTTAGCCATACAGGTTCTAGGGACCACTTTGAGATCCTAATATCATCTATTAGCAATAAAATTACAAGCGAGGAGTTTGGGAGTGTAGCTCAGTGGTAAAATTCTTGCCTAATGTGCATGAGGTGCTTGCTGAGTTTGACCACCAAAAAGCCATGAAAACTATAGAAATACAAACTTAAATAGTGATCACCTCTGTGTGTTGTTCTTGGTGTTTCTAAATATTTTTATTTTATGCATATGAGAATATTGCCTGAATTGTATGTAAGAGCACCCATGCTGTGCAATGCCCATGGACATCAGAAAAGGGCATTGGATTCCCCTGGAACTGGAATTACTGACGGTTGTTAGCTGCCATGTGGGTGCTGAGATTCAAACCCAGGTCTTCTGCAAGAGCAGCCAGTGCTCTCAATCACTGAGCCATCTCTCCAGCCCCAGATGCTGTTTTTGAGACAGGTCTCCTTGTAGCCTCAGCTGGTTTGGAACTCAATATGTAGACCAGGCTGCCCTGGATCTCACAGAGATCCCCCTGCCCCTGCCTCTCTAGTGCTGGGATTAAAGGCCCTGCTAAGGGCTGGAGAGATAGCCTAGCGGTTAAGAGCACCGACTGCTCTTGCAGAGGACCCGGGTTCGATCCCCAGCATCCACATGGCGGCTAAGAACTGTCTGTAACTCCAATTCTAGGAGAACCGGTTCCAGGGGAATCCGAGACCCTCTTCTGACCTCTGTGGCATTGCACGACACGGGTGCACAAGCCTACATGCAGACAGTACATTCATACACATACAAAAATAAATTTAAAAAAATTAAAAAAAAATAAAAATAAAGGCCCTGTTAAAAACAAATCAAGAATATACAATGCCTATAAATTTAAAAAAAAAATTTTTTTTTTAATTTTATTTATTTCTGTATGTGTATGAATGTACTGTCTGCATGCAAGTTTGTGCACCCGTGTCGTGCAATGCCGCGGAGGTCAGAAGAGGGTGTCAGACTCCCCTGGAACTGGAGTTCTCCTGGAATTGGAGTTTCAGACGGTTCTCGGCCGCCATGTGGGTGCTGGGGATCGAACCCGGGTCCTCTGTAAGAGCGGTCGGCACTCTTAACTGCTAGGCCATCTCTCCAGCCCCTGGGATATTTTTATTTGCTTGTTTTGATTTTATGATTTTGCCTGCTGAAGGAATAGTGGACCTATGACTTTAAAAATATGCTTGATGCTGGGTGTGGTGCTGCACGCCTTTAATCCCAGAACTCAAAAAGCAGAGGCAGGTGGATCGATGTGAGTTCGAGGACGGCCTGGTCTATATAGTGACTTCCAGGCCAGTTGGGGCTACAGGGAGACCCCGTCTCAAAAAATACCATATATATGTATATATGTATATATATATATGTATATATATATAAAATACCATATATATATATACATATATATATGGTATTTTTGTTGTATTATGTTTTTTGTTTTTATATATTTTTTGTACAAGATTATGTTACAAATAAAATCTAGACCCGCGTCCCCCTCCCTACCCCCCCACTCCACCAGAGCTCATGCATTCTGCCAAACATGTTTTTCATCTTTTTCTCAGTCTTTCTCAAAATTCTCGATACAGAAGTTGACTGTTTCGAGAAGTTCACCGTTTCAGTCAGTTCTTTGATGCAGTCTTTTCTGTTGTTGTTGTTGTTCTTTCCAATATGCACCACTCCCAACTACTTGGACAAAAGCTCAAGGAACCCTGCGCAAGAAATACTACTAGGTAATTGGCACTAGCATCCACAGATGAGGGATACCATTCATTGTTTGTTTGTTTATTTTTTTGGTCTTTTCAAGACAGGGTCTCCCTGTAGCCCCAGCTGTCCTGGAACTCACTCTGTAGACCAGGCTGGCCTTCAACTCACAAAGATCCGCCTGCCTCTGCCTCCCAAGTGCTAGGATTAAAGGCATGCGCCACCATGCCTGGCTTTTTTGTTTTTGGACCATTGATTGTTTTAAGCTGAACTTTGAGCATGTATGCCTGGAGAGCTTGTCTTATGAGAAAGTTTATGAAAGAATTCTTGCTGAGGAGATATCTCTGGAATGCCAGTGCTCCCCTAGTTTCTCAAGAGACACGTTGATATCCCAAGAAGGTATACTATGGTGATAATGTTATGTTGCTCACTATATTTTGCTGATCTGATCTGCTGTATTCTACCCACTTTATTACTGTTCACCATTCTGGAAACATTCGGCTGTAGCTCTGATGAGTATGAGAATAAAAGCAGAGCTGCCTGTGCTTTTGGCATTCATATGCAAAGGAGCCATACTGGTCCCCCAGTTTATTTTCTCAGTTCCATGATAATTCATTCAGGTCCCATGGCTAGCCCCCTGGCAGCCACAGCCTACATTTATGTATGTTAACTATATGTGTACCTGGCACTCTCAAGCCAGAAGAGGGTGTTTAATTCCCTGGAACTAGAGTTACAGATGGTTCTTACCCACCATGTAGGTGTGGAGAACCAAATCCTGGTCTTATGCAAGAGCAACCAGTGCCCTTTACTAAGCTATCCCTTCAACTCCTTCTATGCATTATTTTTTAAAAGCAAAACAAACCTAATAAAACTCTCATCCTGATTTTGAACTTAAAGACATACAGTCCTCATCACAGCAGTTGCCTAGAAATAAATGTCTAAGCCCAAGGCTTTTAATTATTTTTATTTTATATGAATGAGTGTATTGTCTGCATGTATGTAAGTGCATCTGTGCTATGCAATGCCCAGAGGTCAGAAGATGGTGTTGGATCCCTTAGAACTGGAGTTATAGATAGTTAGATGCCATGTGGGTGCTGGGAATCAAACCCAGGTCTTCTACAAGAGCACCTAGTGCTCCTAATTACTGAGCCATCTCTCTAGCCCTGGGTTTCTTTTCTTTTTTTTTTTTTTTTTTTTTT